>JAWNOM010000180.1:0-16254 GCA_035045965.1 Drosophila aldrichi
TGTCTGCAAATTGAAAGGCGGAGTCGATCAAAGCCGTCAAAACATTCACACACTCGACTGGACACTCTCTTTCATTTTAAATTCATAGTTTTTCAATTTATTTTTGCCATATATATATTTTTTTTTTGGTTTTATTTTTTATTTTTTTTTGTTCCCCTTTTTGTTTTGCCAGCTTTGTTAGAAAATTGTTCAAAGCGAGTTTTTCGCACTTGAATGTTTCAATGCACACTCGTCGTGCCTAGCCATTGATTAAAAAACTGGATTCACCATTCGAATTCAAATTAAAGGCAGCCCTTTTTAATTGAATAACAGAGCGAACAAAAAACGAACAGATTGACGAAAAAAAAATAAAGAACAGCTCTAGTTTTTAGAACGATATGATCAGATGCCAGAGCTCTGATGCCAACGACACTTCAGTCGAGTGTGTTGAGTTATAATCAGAGAACAAAGTCTCTATTTATTTAAAGGGGAAATTTTATTTTTAATAATATTGCAGTAAGCAAATGATTTATGTCTTAGAGTATTCAGTTGGGAGTACAGGAGACCTAGTTGTTATCTACTTAAATGTAAACTATACACACGGGAAATTCTTTGAGTGATAAGTAAATATAAGTTAAAGAAAAGTGGCTTTTGCTAATAATTTAAGCATAGATCAATAGAAATAAATTCGCAATTTAATATTTTTGTATAAATTGATATATATTCATAAAGTATATATATATATGTAACATGACGGAGCTGCAACTGAGTCGATTGATTCGTGTAGGGACATTAAATTTTAAATGCATTAGAAGTTTTTCTCAGGTAGATTTTCTTTGCTTAATCTCTGAGAATGACACTCGATAGACTTGTCTCACAGTTAAACTCTGCCTTTACGCTACGCATAAAGTCTCTTCGAGTTTGAATTGGCCTAATAGATTTCAATGCCCTAACAGGCGCGTATAGAAAACTTTTCGGGAGTTTTCAGCAAATATTAAATACACATATGTCTAATGACATAATGGATGACCTTATTTCAGATTTTTTCTCTATAAAAGAATGTCTATTTTCGACTTGTTTTCGCCATTTCGTTCAAAATATCCTCTGGAGTGACTTATATTTAGAGATGTTGAGCCTTGACTATTAGGGAGGTTTGAACCCCGCCCCCTAAGTGCCTGCTCTAACAATTTGGCACTCCTGCCACATAGTGCATAGAGAACTAATTCTAATTGGACTTGCAGCTGTTTTGTGTCTATGTTGGAATTAAATATTTGAAATAGAATTGCAAAGGGAGCGCAACCATTTAAAGTGTGTTTAGAATTTGAAGTGTGTATTGAGTTAAGAGAGAGAGGAGTTGGGAGTTGCGAGTGTTGTATTAAAAATTAAAATGTTTGCAGCACAGCAAAGGCAACGTTTGATGTTGCTATGGGCCAGGTGGTGGGATGGGGGTGAGTAGCGGCACAGTGATTGCTACAAAGAGTGCATAGAGTGACAATGGAATTGTTTGTAAATTGACAACAACAATATGCGCTGCTGTGATTCACGACAACGAGAAGCGGCATTGCGCCAAAGGGGCGTATACGTTATATATGGATTGACAAAAGCGGACTGACAGACAGCCTCGCAGACAGTTAGCGCACACTGAGAAATGAGCACAAATTGTATTGTCAGATTGTCGTTGTTGTCATTTCTTTTATTATCTATAGCTGTAGCTATTACTGTTGTTGTTGTTGTCGTTGTTGTTGTTGTTGTTTTTTAGAGCCGAACTGTGTCAACAGCAACACAGTTTGTTAGGCATTTGCATTAGTGGCTAAACTTTTGCAGCTGAACAGCTGAACTATAATACTCTTAAGTTTCTATAGATAATAAATGGGAAAGAATTGATTGAGTTTAAATAAAATAAAATGGATTATCGCTTTGGGAATTAATTGCATCGAGTCGGATAGCGATAGTTGCTCAGTTAAGAGTGAGCAGAGCTTGATAAACAGAAAGAAATAATTATGAATTAAATATGAGAACAATAGAAAGACGATACAAAATTATAAAAAAATTGAAAACAAATATTTAAAATATTTTTTAACAATATATATGGAAATGTATATTCATATATTACGTATAAATATATTTTATTCATACATATATATTTATATGCACATGCATTATATGGTGCAATTAATAAAGCTCCAAGCTCGACCGCAAGAACTTTCAACTAGCCAAAAACTGTCGCCTCCTGCTTCACTTAGTCAACGGCAGACGCAGCCCGAGCGGCATCCACAACAAAATTTTGCGGCCACTAGCAAAGAGGAAGGTCTTGAAAACTTTTAGCCAAAGTTTGCGGTCGACTGGGTAAGAGTAATATATATATAAAGATCTATATATATATCTATTATACATCCATATACATACTTATATATATATGTGTGTGTGTGTGTAGCTGGCTCTTATCCAATTAAGTCATAACTCAATATGTGCTGAGAGATATGCACTTGGCCATTACTTAGGCAAAGGCAAAAATTTTGCTCTAATAACTTTGGAGCTGATGCTTTCTTCCGTCTACTTTTTGGTGGCAAGCAGATAATTTTCACACCCCTCCAGAGCCGCATTCAGCAGCAGCACGTAGCAGCAGCAGCAGCAGCAGCAGCAGGAGGAGGACGAATGGACGGAGCAACAGCTATTCGGCTGCCTGGCATTGGCTTTTACGGCACCAGCGAGACGCTGCCACAACTCATTTGGCGTTGACCAGGACTATGTTGTTAGTTGCCCACCAGACCCCGCCCCCCAGTAGGGCTGAGTGGCTGGCTGCTGCCTCAACTCCATCCATCTGCAGTTGAACGCGCGCATAAATTATTCATTTGTAATGTGCAGCAGCACTCGTTGTCGGGCCACCGGAGGGAGCCGAGGTGGGCGGGAGTGGAGGGAGAGTAGAGAGGGTGGTGAGTGTGGGCTGGTTTGCACTTTTGGCACAGGATATGATACTGACACTCAACAACTACCCAGTGGAAACTGGCCTGGGTCTGGGTCTGGTTCTGGGTCTGGGTCTGTGCTCTTGGCGTTTACTTTCGGTTTGTAATTTCCTTCTGGAGTTTGCGGCATCAAAAAGGAACGGCAGCCCAGCCGTGGCGAGAAACAGCAAGAAGAAGTACAGAGTACATTGCAAATGACGATTGCAACTGAACTGGGCAGCAACAAAGCCACCGGCTCCCCAGCCCCCTGCTGGTTTACCGCTGGCCTTTGGGGTGTAGCTGCGCTTGCAAACTTTAAAGTTTCTCTCAGATCTGCAGTGAGTGTGTGTGAATGTCTCTGTGTGTGTGTGTGTGTGAAAAGTTTCATTTGTGAATTGAAAAATTATTTCTAGTTTCATATGCAGAGTGTGTGTCATTTACAGAGCCAAGACGAGAATGAGGAAAAGGAAGAGTGGAGTGAAGTGGAGGGGAGTGGAGCAGCCCGACTAAGCCAAACAACTCAGCCAAGCAGCAACACCAGCAGCCATTGACAAAATGGAAAGTTGTTGACTTAGTTTCCGCTTCTTTGGGCCGCTTCTGTTGCCCCAGTGTTGCATGTGACTGTTGCAACCTGCAGCTGGCTTTGCATGTGGTAACATGCGTCTTCAAACACATTTTAATTATGTTCCAGCTTCACTTAAATTGAAGCAATTCCGTTAGTTTCAGCTGACTTTAAGCTGCCCCCAACTGTGTCGAAAAGTGTTCTTAATTTTTTTTGGCATTTTTTTTACATTTTAAGTCAATTAAATAAATAATTGCAGAGTTAGCACACATTTTGCAAAGACTTGACAAGCAGCTCAAAGAAATTATCCATACAAATGGAATTAACATACGAAAGGGCTGAGCGCACGTAGCACCGTCCATTTGCTCCAACTCCAAGCCGAGCTGCATGTGGCACGTGCGCACACGATGTTGCAGCTGAAATAAACTGAATTACTTGAACTAATTAGGTATTTAGAGAGCAGACCTTATTGTCGGACATGTACGCAATGCTGGACCTGAAATATTAAGTACTATATATATAATATATATATATATATATAGAGAGAGATAGAGACAGTGAGGAAGAGAGAGTGCTGAACAACAAATGCAGGAAATAGTTTTATAAATTACCATTTAAATGCATTATTTATGTGGAAGACTATCTTAATGAATAGCTAAAATTAAATAATAATGATCTAATTTTTGTCTTGTCCGTATATGTCTGTCGGCTGCAAAGGTCCAAAGATAAGTGATCTCATTAATTTTCGGCAATTAGCGCTAAGCCTTGCTGCATAGAGCTTTCGCTTCTGCCGACGGCGGCGTCGCTGCATCTATGCGCTGAGAGAGAGCATTGCATCGATATTCGCTATGTTTAAGCAAAGCTTTTTGCTCTTGATCTCGCTCTGCGCTCTTTGTTCTTTGCTATTCCAAGCCTTCGCTTCTGTCGGCGGCGGCGTCGCTGCATCTATGCGCTGAGAGTGAACGTTGCATTGCTTAAGCGACGCTTTCGCTCTTAATCGTTTCAGCTGCGCGCATTACTCATTTTCTCTTAATTTGTCAATGCTTCAGCGGCGACGAGAGAGATGCGCCGTTAGATTTCCAAAATCGTATTCTGTCCGCGTCCGTTTTGTCGTTTTCTGTTTCTGTCCGTTTTTGTCGTTTTCTGCTGCCGTTGCTATGTAAACTACCCTGTGCTATTACTACGACGGGTGTACCTGACTTGTTCCAAATAAACATATTTTTCTTTAACTTTGCTATTTTATTGATTAAGGATTAAGGGGAACAGTTTTCTCGGGTTGGGTTTGGGGCAAAAATGTGATTTATCACAATTCATTTATTTCTTACCTTGTTCTGCATTATATTTAGTTCTTATATATTTTTAAAACATCATTAAAACTCTCTTAATTATTTACTTACTTAATAATTTCGTTTTTGTTTTACAAAATTGTATATATTATAATAAGATAAATAATTGTTTTCTCTGCTTATTTTTTAGCAGAGAGGACAAAAAGATTTATGTTGACAAAACGACAGAAAAAACTCAAGTACAGCCTAATTCTTATTTTTATACCCATTTACGAAGGATAGGATACATACAAAAATAATGTTCATATAAATTACCGTCTCTCTAAGTCCTACTCTAACACTTGGGTTTTTCCAATTTTATTAATATTTTAAGCAAATTCACTTTACTTTAAATCGCGAAAGAGTATTATGCAGTCGCTTCTCGGCCGACTGCGAGCTCCTACTTGTTGTTGTAGTTTTTGGACTAAAGTTGTTGTAATTTATTAATCTTGCCGTGAATCTGACTGCATTTTACCGCAAAATTGTCAACAGGCGAACCTCACGCACACACCCACAGTCACACTCACACTCACAGTCACACATACGCGCATGCCGAGAGCCGCAGACACGCACATGTGCTGAAAAAAAAAATAATACGGAAACGGAAACGATGGCGCGGTCGTCTGTTTAGCTGCGTGTGTGTGTGTGTTTTTGTGTGTGTGTGGGTCTGTTTGCATTAGTGTTTGCACGGACTTTGACAAATATTTCGAGTGAATACGTGAGCCTGTGTATGTGTGCTCATATGTTACGTGTGTGTGTGTGTGTGTGTGTGTGTGCTTTGGCGGATGCAAAAGTTTGTTGTTGTAAATAAAAAGGTTTACAAAATTAGCAAGTAAAATATGCACACAAATGGCAGGTATATATGCGTGTATGTGTGCGTGAGTGTGTGTGTGTGAAATATTAACGGAAACGGACTCTCTCTTGTATGTGGTATGTGGCATATTTAATTTATTTGGCAGCATTGACAGCAGCTGCAGGAGATTTAACTAAAAAGCTTATTTTAACATTTTCAAATGAAGTTCTTAAAATATTGCGCCCGTTTAATATAGTTGGCTATGTATGGCTGGCTGTATGCCACTGATGTTGGCAAGGAGATGACTCTACACTCTCTGAATTGGGTTGGATCGGGCGCACAGCGTCTACCTTAAAGCAGAGCTCGCACGCTCATAATCAAAGCAAATGGCTGACAGGCGGACAGCTGCAGTCGACAGGATGTTGCCTAATTAAAATGGCAAAATGTCAACAGCAACAACAACAACAACAAGAATAATAACAACAACAACAATGTCATTCACAGTGCACGTCGAACAACAGGCAATTGTCATGGAAATTTATGCGCTAACTGGACGCAAACAAACGAAAAACGTCCAAAGAACAAACCGAACCGAACCGAAGCGAACCGAACCCCATCCCACCCCACCGTCGAGACCGAGACCGAAAAGAGACCCAAAAACTAAGCTTTCAAATTATGCACACCACATGCAGACAGCCCACCCATACAGTTGCAACGACATGGCCACACAGATACAAATACAGATACACTTACAGATATGGATGCAATATCGAGATGGAGTCTGACCTCGAGCTAGAGCTGAGCTCGTGCCTTCGTGCGTGATCTTCGTTTCAGAGAAATTCTAGGCAAATGGAATAAGAGAATTTTCAAATCTGTAGATGCAATAAATATTCCAAGCGATATTTGCTTTGTGGCGTGTCACGCGCCCATCTCTGACATTGCTTTATGCTGCAGTCAGCACATGTTGTTAGCTTTCTGTTTGTTGCTTGGCAAAAGGGGCGAACGATAAATTTGTTAGCTGCGCTGCTTTCAGCCAAATGGTAAATAAATTTTAATTTGATTAACGATTTTGTCGGGCTCATTTTTGGGCCCACAATTGATTGCTGTTTGGCCCCCGCTGTGAGCGAGTGCGGAATTAATTTGTAGCTTGCATGCCGGAGGCCTAATTGCATTTTGTGTTACGTTTCATTAACTTGGCCAAGTGATGTGCAACAGTGGCGGCTCGCTTATTTGTTGGTCAGTGTGATTTTGGACGTGAATCGCGGCTTGTATGCTTTCAATTCAGTTAACAGGTCAGCAGGAGTAGCAGCAGGAGTAGCAGGAGTAGCAGCTGCTGTGGCCTGTTAGCGCTTATTATCCTTGTCACGTTCGAGGACCAACGCTCTGCGCCTTTGTTTACCGTTTGCTGTTGTGGTTGTAGTTGTTGCTGCTGTGCAAACAATTTGCTTGAGTGCTGCAATTCCTTGCAGGTAAATGCACACACACACACACATGCACACACACACACAGTCAACTATCAGCTGGATTGACTAAAAGCAACTCGAGAATGAGTGCTATGCAAGCGTGGAGTGGGCCCAGTCAATGCCTAGCAAAGATTGAATTAGTTTGCATGCTAATTCCATTTGCCAGGCTTGTTTGCTCATTCCAAGTTCAAACGCGATGGCTTCTTGTGTACCCTGGATAATTTGATAATTGCCAAGCGATAAGCGCTGCAAGTGATGCGACGCTATGTATACATTATCTAAAGCCAAAGCATGCCAGCATCCCAATATGTCTGACAGGAGGAGGCCAATGCAAATATTTATGCTGGATCGACCTGGGGGAAATTTGGCTGCTGTGAAGCTATTGAAGTATTTGCAATATATATTCTAATCAAAATTCAATTATGCGAGTATTTACTGTACATTGCAACTGCTCTCGCACTCGCAGCAGTAATTTAATAACTCAGCCGAAAAGTATGCAATGAAATTTTATGCAGCGCACAAAAGTATGCAATGATTTATCTAAACATTTTGGTAAATTTCTCAATGCGCTTAAAAAGTTTTGAATATTATATTTTGATGCTCACTCATGCACAAACATGTTTAATTAGTCCATCATGAGCTCGCTATATGAGCTAGCTCTAAAATGGCGCTGTTCACACTTCGAGTGGACATGTGTTTCAAGCGGCAGCAGCAACCATCAGAAGTGGACTCCAGTCTGACCGCCTGCTTATGTACCTCGCACTTCACATGCTCCAGCCAAGTCCTCTTTTTTTTTCTACTCACTGCACTGGCTGTTGTTGTTGTTGTTGTAGCTGTTGCTGCTGTTGCTGTTGATGTTCATGTATCATGGGGGCATTTATCAAGTGTCCCTTTGGAGCAGCAGTTGCTCTGGCTGCCGCGCCACATTCTGCTTATAGTTGACCAACACTTGTCATATCCCCTGGCAGGGCAAATACGTATGTATGTACTATGTGCCTGAACTTTTAAAGTGCATTTTTAGCTGGCCATACATAAATTGAAGTGAAGCAACACATTCCATAGATCATGTGGCCTATGCCTTTGCCTCTCTGTCAGTCTACCCACAGATACAGCCACAGATACAGCCACAGAGACAGAGAAAGAGACAGCAACAGTGCATGCATGAACACCGACAGCTGATTTAGGGTTCGACTTTAATAAAGATATGGTGGACCATTAAGCCAATGCCCAGAGCGACACAGACAGCAGAGAGAATTAACAAAAGTTACGCAGACAGCACAAATTAATTAGATAAACAATAAATTACTCAAATGCCAACAGCAGCAGATAAACACAAATACAGCAACAAAGACAATTGACCATGTGGAATATATGCCCAGTATTTATAAGACTTATTGATTTTATGTGATACCAAACTATGATTCAAATTCATCAATATATGCATATTGTAATAAATTTAATTTAGTAAGATTACATTAAATATGAAATATTTGTTTAATATTTAATGCATATGAATTGAGAATTTAGATATTAAATTTACTCAGCTGACTTGCGAAAAAAGGAAAAGAAAATCTAGAAAAAATGAAATCGCAGAAATCACAGTGCGAAGCGAAACATGAAGCAACAACAAGGCAACAACAACAGCAACAACAAGTACTGTGTGAGAAAAGAAGCGAATTGAAGAGAAAGTGCAAGAGCAAAAGTAAAGGCAACAAGAACTATAATTTCCTAAAGGACTTAATTATTTTATAATAAGCACATAACACAAGCGAGCTACAACCAAAGCGCAGCCCCAAAGGCAGCCGGACGAGACTCGCAGAGACAGAGACAGAGGGGAGTGGAAGTGAAGAGCGGGTCACAGCAATAGCAAGGGAAGCCGCGTAAATGTAGCGCAAAAGTTGCTCAAGTTTTTCCACTCACAAATCGGAGTGGACGGTAAATGGCGAGGCAGAGACTGGGACAGAGACTGAGACTGAGACTGGAAGTGGGAATCTAGTAAACGGAGACAGCATAAATTGAGAAAATATTGCAGATTGTTTTTATCTGACTTCCTAGGGCAGTCACAATGCGATCCGTTCGTTTTATTAAAGCACACTCGAATGCATTCAGGCAATTAACTTTGATTTGCTGTAGTTCGCAATACTTGAATGCTTAAATAAATGAAAATTATGTGAAAGCAAATGCAGAAACAAATATCAAATTTAAAAATGCTAAATATTTAATATGTATATTATACTAATTGATAAGCAACAATGCAATTTAATATATTGTAGATAAATGAATTATTTTAAAGAAAATAAGAAATGAACAATGGAATTCTCCTTCAAGGTCAATAACTAAAACATTTTGTTGGCTTTCTGCTCGTGCTGGGTCTGTAAAACAAAATTGATATTGGAATAGGCTTTGGTATTATTGCCCATCAAATTGGATGTGCTTAAAATAGTATTACGCATACGCCTCGTTGGCCGGACGCAGCCGTTTAAACACTTGAAAAACAATATAAATTCATTCAGCATTGGGCTAAACGACGGCCAAACTATAAGCATAAGCTATAAACTACATGCACAGGCCAAATGCAGACAGTCCACATCAACATCAACAACAACAAACAACAACAACAGCTATAGCTAGGCATAAATAAATGCCCAACAATTGATACTTTGGCCAATGAGAACAAATGCTACGAATTTATATAACAAGCGAGGGGCCAGGCAGCAGCAAGGCAGCAGTTGCTTTCGACAGAGCCAGAGCCAAATAGATAGTTAAATGCCTATACACACCACACACACACACACATCAGAGTGAGAGAGAGAGAGGGTCTGAAAAGGACGCTTGAAGAGCAGCATCAAATTCATTTGAATTGCAAAACAAACACAGGCCTAGGAACCAGGCCCAGAGATGAACTTAATCATGTTGTAAATTTACATAATTTGACGTGTGTAGCAAAAAGAGGCATCAAGACAACTGAATATATAAGTATATATGTATGTATGTATGTATATTGAATGGAATACAATGGAATAGCAAAGAGTAGCTCGAAATGGCATACATGGCTAATATTATTATATAGTTGTCTGTGTATTTCAATCAGCAGAGGCATCAATTCGTTGGCTCATCACAACAAAATCGATTCTGATAAATTACTATGAAAGACTAAGCAAATTAAAAGACGGCAATTAAATACAGCAAAGATTTGAATGTTTTTGTATAGAGAGAGAGAGAGAGAGAGAGAGATAATTTATGAAATGAAAATTCGTTTATTATATTATGAAGAGAGCAATTGAATGAGGATGCCTAGACCAGAGTTTAGATTTCTAATTTATCATTGCAATACAATATGTATAATCATATATGTATGTATGTAACTATATATGTATTGATATGGAAGATATCCTTAAGAACCAACAAGAAACAAGAGAACTGTAGTGAGGCATGCTTTAGATTAGAAGAGAACCTGAACACTCCATTGCTTCTATCAGATATGTCACACATGATAAAGACATAGAGTGCACGAATACATACATATATGTATGTGTGTATGCGTACATAGTATAAGCTTGGCCAAAACTTACTCAACGGATATCAATAAATGTGTACAGCATTTGATATACTGATATTTATTAAAATATAAACTATTCTTCATGTATTCATTAAATTTGTATTAATTTTAGCAAATATGTGAAATTTGTAGCCAATTTACAAAATTTAATAAAAGACGAAAGCCCTAAAGGACACTGCTTAATCTTAATTAAGCTTTAATTTTATATTAGTTCTAATTTGTTAAAAAATAAATTAATAAATAAAATAGAAATAAAATGAAAAATCAATCTGAATAAAATATAAGCTAAATAACAAATAAAAAAATAAATAATAATATGTATATACAAATATGTATATATATATAAATAATATAAAATCCAAATACGTAAGCTTCCATAAAATTTGTGGTCCATTTTATTAAAATGGGAAGTCTTTAATTATTTGAACTGAGCGTACTCTATTGAGATTTAAATCAAAACGGCGAAATAGATGATTAAAGTTATAATAACTCAGCTCGTCACCCCAGTAATTAAATAAACAAATAAGTGCAAAAATAAATAAATAAAATATGTATGCAAACTAATAAATACATCAATAATTATATTTATGAATTATATTTATGAATTATATTTATGAATTATATTTATAAATATATATTTATAAAGTACATTTAAAAATGATATTTATGAATTATATTTATGAATAAAATTTATAAATTACATTTATGAATTATATTTATAAATTTTATTTATAAATTATATTTGTAAATTATATTTATGAATTACATTTATGAATTATATTTATAAATTATATTTATAAATTATATTTATAAATTAAATTTATAAATTAAATTTATAAATGTTATTTAGAAATTAAATTTATAAATTATATTTATAAATTACATTTAAAAATTATATTTATGAATTATATTAAAAAATTATATTCATGAATGAAATTTATAAATTACATTTGTAAATTACATTTAAAAATTATATTTACGAATTACATCTATATTAATATATCTCTATTGAATCTGCCACGCCAATTGCTATGACATACATTTCAAAAAAACCAATATACCCTGAATTTGCATTATCAGAGGCTGATTACACACGTGTTTTCTATATTTATTTATTGGAATATACAATATCTCTACTAAGATATTCTCTGCCATCTCCGTGTTGCCTCCTTAGTTTGTCACGCCTCACAGTCAGCATTTCTAATGAGTTTCGTCGACCTGATTACCTCGGGGCCTAAGCCAAGTCATCCAAGCTGTCCGCCTGCTCCAGATGTAATATGCACAAATTGCATTAGAGCGCATTGGCAGCCGAGACGGGCGCTCTTTTTATTGGTGGTTGTCGGCCTTAATGAGCCCCAATTACAGTTAGTCGCGACTCGCGACTTGCGATTCGAATGAAGCCATCGCCAGGGTGCGTAGCAAATGCAATATGCAGTATGTCACTGTGTGCGTGTATGTGTGTCACACATAACGGCAGTTTAATTGAAGGTTATGATAGCCGTTGGCAATGCTCTAATAGACATGATCATAACCATTCACTTTTATAAGGTCAGATTGTGAGACAATCGTCAATTGCATTTTAATACGATTATTTTTGCAATAATAGCTCTGATTATTGCATATTAAATGGATGGAAATGAAGAGAGAGAGAGAGAGAGAGAGAGAGAGAGAGAGAGAGAGAGAGAGAGAGAGGAGAGAGAGAGAGAGATGCATAGAGAAATTTATTTATTTATTTCTGCAGCTTTACTGAAACGATTTATTATAATGCTCATACAATATTTTAAATGAAAATATATCATATATATTTTAAATTTTTTGAATATATTTTTCTATATATATTTTTTATATTTTTCTATATATTTATATATATATATATATATATATATATATTTTTTTTTATATATATTTTTTTATATTTTTCTATATTTTATTTTTGAATGCTTGAGTCACATTGAGTCAACTATTGCTCCAGTTATAATTAACCTGGTCAGCGTAGTCCCCATTGACTCTTCTGCAGCGAGCTGGCACTTGAAGCCAAGTTAAGAGCTTGTCGGCTAATAAAAACTTACGGCCATTTGCTGCAGCCAG
Source organism: Drosophila aldrichi (assembly GCA_035045965.1). Taxonomy (NCBI): domain Eukaryota; kingdom Metazoa; phylum Arthropoda; class Insecta; order Diptera; family Drosophilidae; genus Drosophila; species Drosophila aldrichi. The sequence continues at coordinate 12,712 of JAWNOM010000180.1, forward strand.
TTGGCGGTGCTTAGCATTTGATAATTAAGTCAGAATTAAAAGTGCGCTTAGATGTAGATAGCCTTGGCTGCAGCCCTGGTTGCAGCTGCCCTTGCAGCTCCTTGCAAGTGTTTGCAACTTAATGGAATTTTTAATTTCTGCTCTGCGGCCATTATCAGACAGGCAACATTAAAGCGCATTTCTTATTAAGGGTGCAGAAACATAACCACATTGTCCTTCTTGGCCCGTGCCTTGAGGTAGCCGCAGAGCAGCTCGAGCAGAAATACCGACGCGCTGGCCAGCATGGCCAGGAGCAGGGTGAAGAGCGCGGGCGCAAAGTGCTTCAGGTCCACCTCCACCTCGGAGTCCTTGAAGAGCGTGCAGTCGGGCCGTGGTATGGCCCACATCCGGTCATTGTAGGCAAGCAGACCGGTCTCGCTCAGGTAGAGAATGGCATGATTGAGATGCTCGCGCCAGGGCGAGCTCTTGGCCAAGATGGAGCCGCCCAGATAGGGCGGGCTGAACATGATCTCCTGCAGCTCGCAGAAGAGCCGCTCGTCCAGCAGCTCGTTGAGCAGCCGGTAGAGCCGATCGATGGCCGTGTGGAAGGCGAAGCCGCCGCGCTTGATGCGCTGCGCCCCCTCCTCGATGGTGAGAATGTTGGGTGGCCGAGAGCGGCAGATGCGCTTGCTGTACACGTCGCGCACCAGCTGATTGGTAGTGTTGGTAAGCAGTTGGTAGTTGTAGGCAATGTCCTCCATGCCAATCTCCAGGTCACTCTCGTACAGTGCCTGCAGACGGACAATGCTCCGCGGTGTGTCCGACAGCAGGGAGCCCACAATGAAGGCGCCGTAGAACTGCATCAGCACGAAGCTGAAGATGCAGCTGGCGTTAATCAGCAGCCGGGTGGACGGCAGCCGGAACTGATCCGTGGCGGGGCCCTGCTGCAAGTACGTCTCCAGTATGGTGAACCACACAAGGGACACGGGCCGCTCCATCGCCTGCCCCGCCGCTGGCTGCAGCAGTCGCCGCTCCTGTCGCATGTGCAGCGCCAGCAAGAGGGCGCTGCCCACCATCAGCACCAGGACGCACCACCACACCTCAGTGCTCAGCGGCTCGAAGAAAATGTTGCGAATGCTGTTGCGGCGCGGATGGCGGAACAGAAAGTGGATGCTGCGTCAGAAGAGGGGGAAGGAGTTGAGACTGAGTACTGAGAATGTAATTGGCTTGAACAGTTACTTACTATTGGGTATGCATCGAGGGCGTGTACTGTATATAAGGATGCCTTTCGGTCAAATATCGAAGGGGGCAGATGGAGAAGTGCGCCTCGCCATTGACTATGTGGCCCATCACGCCCGACCAGCTGCCATTGGGCAGCTGCTGGCCCCAATTGTCGCCGAGAGATCACCTCCAAGCTGTCACAATTAAATCAATCAAAAATCTAAGAAAAACAAGCAAGAAAGCTCTAGTCGAGATTGCCCGACTAGGAAATCCCCTCGAAACCTTCGGAGAACCGATATTTCAATAATTCTCCGCGTTTTTTTGACTTACAAAAGGAAACACACACACACATACATATGTACATAGGCACATATAGGCACGCACGCATAAAAACGCATGGGCTGCAGTGTGGGCTTCTCATGGAAACTTAATTGTTTAATAACTTTTTTTGTGGACGTACGTTCTTAATGAAACTTTTAGATTGTGATTATATCATTACTATGCGTGTATGTGCCGAATCTCAAGTCTCTAGTATTTGAAATACGCATTTTACAAATGTGAGGGTGAGGGGGTGGATATAGGGGTGGGGGGTGAATTATAACAAAAACCGAAATTCTAAAAAGTATATATGAGTCTACGTTTAAAATTTGGAGACTCTAGCTCAAAAGATGTAGGAGATATAATTTAATAATTGACGAAATTCGATAAGGTTTTTCATCGATAAAAAAATAATCGGACAAGTTATCGAAATTATGTGATAAACTCGATATGCGCGTGCTATATACGGACATTTTAAAAAAAAGTTGAAGTCTCTAGCTATTGTATCTTCGGAAATCGACGCGTTCAAACATACGGACAGACGGACAGACGGACGGACGGACAGACGGACGGACAGACAGACGGACAGGGCTAAATCAACTTATCTCGTCGCCCTGATCAAGAATATATATACTTTGTGGGGTCTGCCACGCCTCCTTCTGCCTGTTACATACATTTTAACAAAACCATTATACCCTGATTTCCCATTTTCAATGGGTTCAGGGTATAATAAGAGAACTCCCACCTCATGTTGTACATGCTGCCCACCAGCAGAAAGAGTTGATATGTCTTGCGCTGCATGGGATCCAGCTGCAGCAGATCTCTATTGTTGCGCAGGTAGCTCAGATCGTCCATGTCTGCAGGTTTCTCGACCAGCTGCAATTGAAAGTGTGCGCAGTTTACTCTCCACTTACTCTCTGTCCTTGCAGCGTCTTACCACAGTGCTGCCTATTAGCGTAATATTGTGCAGATTTCGACGGCGCCTCATCCAGCTGTCTGTAAAGCGCGCCAAGAGCTGATAGCCATCAGCTCGACTCCAGTGCCCCTTGTGCTCCACCACCAGCGGCGTCTGCTGGCCCACTCGGTAGACATCGTAGAGCAACCAACTTTGACTGAAATTATTATACATATAAAGAAGCAAATTAATAGCATTACTAATAATAATAATAATTTAAATACGATATCTTTGCTAGATCTTGACTGGAAAGAATAAAATTAAATATTATTAGGGAAGGAAAAAGTCTTATAAATAAAATAAATAAATAAATAAAAAAAAGTATATTAAATATAAATATAGATATCTTATGTCAAATATATGTATATGTATATGTATATGTAATATATGTATATATATATATGTATTTATGTACTATATTTTGATTTTTAAATATTTAAAGTGCAATTTTTAAATTAGATTGTCCTAAAATAATGTCTCTAAATGTATAAATATCGTAGAACTAACCAAAGAAAGTTTCCCTATGCTTTTTAGCTTCAATAATCAAAATTATTTTCTTAGCTATTAAGCATTATTATGACAGATAATTCTAACTATTCCGTTTACCCTGCTCACGAGAACATCCGAAAATTGTATATACACTCTCTCGCTCTCACTTAGACCAGGAAACTTCGCCTATTTTATTTCATCAGAGCGAACGATCACGAACGAACTCGTTGAAGAACCAATGCAGTCGATTGCTCTCTGAGTTTTTTCTGAGAGAGTTGCAGACATGCAGAAACTTTAAATATATGTAGAGCTATGATATATTTGCAATGCCAACAACTCTACCCAAAAAAGAAAAAAAGGGATCCATTGTACAAACATTCTCATTTCAATATAAAATCACTCCTCATTCGTAATTTATTTAATTATTAATCTTATAAAATTGTTGATTAATCAACATGATCACACTTCCACTGCATATGAAATTAAATAAATATAAATACTTTTTTTAAGCACTGTTCGACTAAATGATTTTATAAAACGAAAGCTAATAGTTTTTACTTTAATTGAATGCCTTAAGCTGT
>JAWNOM010000181.1:0-38975 GCA_035045965.1 Drosophila aldrichi
GAAAAAAAAACAGATATGTAAACGAATGTAGAAAAAAAAACACACAAGGAATATGATTGTCTCAAGAAGAAAGGGAATTTTTTTTTAGGGTGTAGCTTGTCCAGCAGATACCCTGTAAAATATGCAACTATAATTATTTATTTATATTTTATTTGTACTAAAATTTTGGTATACAATTATATTATAATTTGACAACACTGCTGTCCCCATTGTTAGGGTATTTAAAATTCACTACATTGATTAGTTAATTTGCCAACATTTTGTTGCTTAACACTCAAATACTTTTGCATAATATTTTGCTACCCATTCCTTGCATAGCTTCTGCCTCTGCCTCTGCCTCTGCCTCTTCTTCTTCATATTGTTGTTGATGTTGTTGGCGCATTTCAAAATTCACAATTCAAAACGTGTTAATTAGGCAGTGGATGTGGGCTTGGCTGTCGCAGCCATCTCCCTTTCTCTCTCTCTCTCTCTCTCTCTCTCTCTCTTTCTGTCTATCAAATGTGTTAATGACTTGCCAGCCAGCTACCGTTACTTATACACCACACCCACCCAACCACCAAGCCACCCCTGCCCCCTCCCCCCTGCATTTCACACTCTCTACCGCTAACCGCTTTCGAATTCCTTTCTTCAATTTTCGCGTTTTGACTGCTTCAGCTGAAGTTCCGATGGGTGTTTGCAGGGGGTGGTAGGGCGCAGAGGGGGGCGTGCCAATAAAATTAGCATTTTCTTTGCCTTTGCTTGTGTGCTTGTGTTTTGTTTTGTGCTTTTGTGTTTTGTTTGGCTTGTCGCACAAATTAAAGCTGTGCAGGTCGCGGAGGGGGAAAGGGGTTGGGGAGGGGTGTCAGGGAGAAGCTGGTTAATAAAGCAAGGGCGTCATAGGCGTGGCGCATTACGCAACCAAAAATTCATGCGACTTGGTTAAAACTTTGATAACGCGCGTCACACACACACATACGCACACACACACACACACACGCACACACTGTTACATTCGCATACATTGTTAGCTCTGTTAGCCCTAGGGTAAGCTGAGGCAGAGGCAGGTGCAGCCATCAACTAATAAATTACGATTCTACATGTGTGCCTTGTCGTAAAAAGTAATGTTATAGCCCCATAAAATGCCAAGTAGCCGTCTTTAAATATTTTATTGTAATTAAGCCGCGAATTGCTCCCTGAACGCAAACTTAAAAAAAAAATCAGCGCAAAAGTTGTTGAGCACTGACCCCACATCTAGAATGCTTTTAAAGAGCGTATTCCATCTGCGGCGGAGCTTGAATTCCTTTCAGGAGTAGGATCTTCCTTAATTCTGGTTAGAGTTTAATGATGACTGCGTTATAGAATCTAAGAGAATGAGGCGCAAAGTAGAATTCTAAAAAAAAATCTGCTTTATAACAGCTTCGTATGTGTAGATCGTATATGTAGATCTCCTCTTTGCCTACGATTTGCTCACACTGTATGCCTCTACAGTCTACTTAAAACTGATCCTCTACCCCATTCTATACCTAATCTACCCTATATACCACTTTAGCTCCATTCTCCCCACTTAAGATTCTCCTATTCGCCTTCATTCTTCTCTTTCTCTCTTTTCATAAGTCTTTTTACATGTCCCTACTTCAATCGCTTCAATCTCCTACTTACTTACTTCTCTACTTCGTTCTACCTCTACCATCTCCTCCTACTTCTGCTCTACTTCTTTCCTGCCTCTACCATCTCCTCCTACTTCCGCCCTACTTCCTCTTTACCTCCTCTCTCCTTTCTCTCTCTCTCTCCATCTCTCTTCTCTACTCTCTGCCTGTCTACTTCCTCTCTATATCCTCCCCGCATGCTATATATCATCGACTTACGCTATCTCTACCTCTTCATTGATCTTTAGTCTTTCCATCAACCATGTATTCACTCCTATCTAAATACCTTACCTATTCTTTTATCTTTTCCTTCTTCTATACTTTACTTATACTTCTTGTATACACTCTCCCGATTCTTAACTACATATATACTGCCTTTACACCTTATAAATGACAAATCTCTTCCCCATCTAGACTCTCTTTTAACTGTATTATAATCCGTCTACCTTATATCTATAGTCACCCTCTTCTTTCTCTATATTCCATCTCCTATTCCCCACATTCCTTCTATAACAAACTCACCTCTGATCCTTGTCTAGCCCCCTAACTCCTCCTCTATTCTCTTCCTCACTCCACTCTCTACTCACCCTCTCTCTACCACACTCTCTAGCGTACTTTTCTTTTATTCCTCATTTCCTCTACACTACCTCAAACCCCTTCTCTAAGTCATCCCTTCGACTCCTCTTGACTGCGCCTAAGGGTAGGCAACTAAAAATTGTTTCCGCCTTTGTTTCTCCTGACGCTGGATTTACAGCCGCAAGTTTTGTGGCTGTAACTTGGCTCTGAATAGCCAGTGCAGTTAACATTTGGCTTAATGCACTTCTTAACACTTTGTTGCCGTTCATAATGAAAACAGCAGCTGCCCTACCCCCTCCCCCCCCCCCACCGGCACAAGACAATGAGTGCAACAACAAAAAAAGGCCAGAAACTAAATGAAAACTGTCAAATGAACCGCAATTACAATTGTTCATCTGCTAGCTAAGTGTGTATATGTGTGTATCTGTGTGTGTGTGTGTGTCTGTTGCAGCTGCTGAAAAATTCCACCTGTTAATGACATTGAAGCGTGCAACAACAACAACAACAACAACATAAACAACGTGTAGTGGGGGCAGCCAAGCGAAGCCAAAAAGTAACTTTTGCTGCAACTTTTTTCGTAGCTTGATTCTTTTTCTTCTTTTTCTATTATTTTTGTTTTGGGAAAATTATTTCCCAACTAAAACTTTAATTAAAAGCGGAAATGCATTATTGAAATGAAAAGCAGAGATTGAGAAGCTAACGAAACGAAAATGAGAAAGCGAACGGAGCAAAATGAGAAAGATTGAGGGAAACTATATGTAAAAGAGTGAAACAAAAAAGTTATATTATTTTTTTATTTAATTTAAAATAAATATATGGAAAAATAATGCAATGAAATGAAATAAGAAAACAAATTAGAAACACATTGAAGCTGACAAGCTGTGAATGTGAACGAAAACAGAAAGAGAGAGAGATAGCTATAGTGAGGGATAGAGATAGATAGTTGCTTTTGGAAGCAGATAGAAAAGAAGAAATAATATAAAACTTGAAAATACATTGCTCCCAGAAGTTTTCAATAACCAAAGCTTATAGTATAGACATATATATATACATATATATACATATAAAAATACACACACACACAATAAAATTAATGAAAAGTACACAAAGCATAAAAAATTATTTGCCTAAAATTATGGAAAACCAAACAAAAGCTTTGAGCAAACACATATCAAAATTTGTGTGCCAAAAATATAATTTGCAAAAAAAAAAAAATAATAATAATAGAGATAAAACGCTGAAAATTTACATAAAATGAATACTGACTGCGCAATGCCTGTTCAGAATTTTATAAAAATTTATTATTTCTTAATTTTTGTTTTTACATTTGTATATTTTATCAGCTACATATTTAACATAAAGATAAAAGTAATTTTAGTTACAATATATTTTTAAAATTTTAATTAAATATAGTAATTGAATTTTCTTATGGAGTTCTAAATTATTTATTTAATATTTTGCGTAAGCAACGAGGCTTGCAAACTTTGAAATTAATGTGGTATTGTGGGCGTGTCAAAATAATCTTAATACATTTTCTAAAATCAAATTTTCTTCAATCCACATAAATTCTCATTCAAGCAAGCTAATATACTCGCTTTGCAGTCAACTAGTAGCAATTCTATTTGCAGGCCATAAGCAAACGACTTGGCTAAATTTATGTCAATTACTAAACACGCGCTAAAATAAATACCACCTAATTATTTATTTATATTCCTTTGTTTTTTGTTATTATTATTATTTGCCAAAAAATACTCGAAATCAACATATAAATAATTAATTAAATAAAATTGTTGCTGCCTTTGGCTAATTTATGTTTCAGCAATAGCAATTTAAATGTTTCTATTTAATTACAAATTAACAGAAAGTGCGAAATTTTTATTATATATTTATGGAAAATATATATAAATATATATCAATAAATAAATAAGTATATAAGAAATAATATATTTATGAAATTTATATATATATTTAATTTTAAACAATTAATATATATTAATAAATTATATATTTAAAAATTTATGAAATAAATATATTTATGAAATTAATATATATAAATAAATTACAAATTTAAAAATTGTGTACTTACATGCATAAAAAAAATATATAAAAATTGATGAAAACTCTTTGAGCTGCAATAAAACTTTTAGCAGAATTTGTATTTATTTATTTTTGTTTTTTATATATTTTTTGATATATTTCTTAATTGTTAATATTTATTTTTATCATTATTAGTATTTTTTTCTGCACCAGTCAGAGTGACGACCTGACGGACAGTGCATAAAGCATTATTTCCTACATCAGCCAAAAAAAAAAATAAATAAATAAATAAAAAATAAAATTAAATTAAATAAAATGATCATTTTTTATTAATATATTTATTATTCATTACTATTTATTTTTACTATATATTTGAATTATTTATTTTGTTTTTATTATTATTGTTTATTATTATTATACCTATATTTATGCATTTTTCAGTCAATTATGGAAATTATGGAAATAATTCCAATTATGGAAAATAAATAAAATAAAATTATTATTTTTTATTATTTGTTATTCAATACTATTAATTTTCAATATATATTTTAAATATTTATTTTATTTTTTTATTATTTTTGTTTATTATTTATACCTATGCATTTTTTAGTCAATTAAGTTTATTCTCTGATTATGATTCTCAGCTTTCCATTCATATTATTCAACGAACAATTCATTAATATTGGCTGGAGCCTAGCTATAAGCCACAGTCAAACAGTGCTCTAAGCCGCGCTCGATTATTGAATCGTGTGGCCAAATGAGCGCATTCGCTGATACCTTTTGACTTCAAACACACAATGCTAGCAGGCCATAGAGACAGACGGACGGAGGTATCAGTGCATCAGGTTGGTCAGACGTTTGGACATTGATGCAACTGCAACAGCAACAGAAATTGCAATTGGAATTGAAAATGGGAAATGGGAAATGGAAATTGCAATTGCAATTGCAATTGCTGAGCGCATTTATTCAGCTGTAAATCAATAAATTTTAATTAAAATTGCAGCCACACGCAGACGACAATTGTGCAGCGACATCTATCCCCGCCGTCTCCTGCTCCGCCATTGCCCATAAATAATATATGAAAATGGGGCTTTTAACTAGCATTTGTTGCCGGTTTTAGCATCGTTCAGCGCGGCTCAGTCACCGGGCCTAAAGCCAAATCTCATAATACGCATTTCCGTGGCGCTCAGCGTATAATTTGACAAGGTCACAGACGCGGCCATTCAAATAGATCGCACGCTTTTGTTCTCATAATTTCGTTAGGCATTTCGATTTCGTTTTCGATTTCGATTTTGATTTTGGATTTTGGCTTTGACCGTTTCGGATTTCTGATTTCTGATTTCAATTTGTGCGATTTGCCGTCATTGACAGCGTCCACCATAAAGAAAAAGGCCAAAAACAAATTGGTAAACTGAAAAGCTGATTAACCGAGCTGCGCCTTTTTGTCAATCGTTTTGCATAATTTATTGTGAAATTATTGAGCTAATGAAGTGCGCGCTTGCGCTATTCGCCATTCGCCATTCGCTGCTCTCATTGCTCAGATTACGGGCCAATTTATGCAGGCGCGCGCGACTTTCCTGTCCTCATAAATCCTGCCACGATTCCTGCCAGCCACATGCCACAAATCATGCAAGCAGCGAGGCGCGTGTCAAAGGTTTTCAACAACAACTCGGAACAGATGTAAATGCTGAAGAGGTAATTGAATTCAATATGAATTTTTTTCTGACTGCCGTCAATTGAGACATTGAGTGCTGAGAAATTATTAAAAGGAAAAGGCAGGAATCAAATTAAATTAAAATATATACAGAATTAAATATTAATAATATGCAAAATGTAAATAAAGTAAAGCAAATATATTTATTAAATCTACCAATTTAATTATAAATAGAATAAAGTATATAAAGAATTAAATAAAAATAATAATAAGCAACATGAAAATAAATTAAAGCAAATATATTTATTAAATCTACCATTTTAAATACAAATAGAAAAAAATATTAAAATTGTCAAATCAATCTGAATTAAAATAAGCTAAAGTTAATACATTCATTAAACATATTAAAATGTAGGCATCCTTGCATTAGATTAGAATGAATATAAAATACGAAAATTAAATCAAATTGAACAATCAATACAATTAAGAATAATTAATTTATATGTAATAATTCCAATATATTAAAGAAAAAATTTAAATACATTCGATTATATTATAAATTATTACAATTTATTTATTTATTTATTTTTATTTTTATTTATTTTTTTATTTTATTTTTTTTTTTTTTTGACAATTATTTGACAATAAAAGTATCTTTGAAATAAACTGAGTATATATAAAAATACTTCTTTGTTATTTTCTTTATTAGAAAGCACCAGAGCATCTTTTTATTCTATTATTTCATATACAAATACTAAAGAGAAAGAGCAATAATAATGAAAGAAAATGTTTCAAAAAAAAATGTTTCCTAACTAAATATTATTTACGAATCAAATATATTCTAATTCGTATTGAATTTATAATATAAATATTTAAGAGCATTATATAAAAGAAATTTATAAAAAGTGTATACCATTTTATTATATTTTTTTAATTTTATTCTTATTTTTTTATGCATATTCCAAAAGTTAATTTATTGCATGATTTTCAATGAGAATTGCTTTGCTAGCAAACCTCGCATATGAAATTTTAAGTGCATATTCGAGTGCGCATAAACTTTTGAAAGCTCATACACACACACAAACACACACACACATGCACATTGGAGTACAGTTTGTGACGAATTGTAATACAAATGAGCCAGAGTTAGCTAACGGCTAGAGCAAAGAAGACAAAGAGTGGGGCAGAGAGAGAGAGAGAGAGAGAGAGAGTGAGCGAACCCGAACCTGTTTCCCGGCACGTCGTTTAGCGCAACAACTTAATTTGCATATCAGCGCCGCCAAATTGCAGGCGGCATGCAACAGCGTAAGGAGAGAAAGGCAGGAGGAGGGCAGGAGGAGGCGTAAGGAAGGTAAAGGAGGGTAAAGGCAGTAGTTTCTAAACTGAAGTGTAGGCAACTTGACTAGAAATTGTTTTGCAGCCTAGCTAAAGCAAGGAGCCGCACACACACACACACACACACATGTGGAACACGAGCACTTCATCAATTTGCCAATAAAGTTTTGTGAGTAGTTTTCGCAATAGTTGGCAACATTTCAATCAGGCCAGAAAACACTCAGCACGGGGTAGGCAGCAGCAGCTGCCTGCATTGCCGATTTCGTTTCTGTTAGTCAGCGTAAAATTTTATGCACACGGCACAAATCGAAATGGAAATGGAAAATCGGAATGGAAAAGCCAAAGTTGTTGCTGATTTGGCGCAAAATTAACAGGCAAAACGCGAAGCGACTTGAATAGAGCAGCAGCAGGAGCAGCAGCAGGAGTAGGAGTAGGAGTAGCAGGAGTAGCTGCTGAGGAATGTGGGCAATTAATGTGAGCAGCCCACGCTGCTTGAGCAACAACTTTGGGGCGAAAGAAAGCCAGCGTCGCGTCTCAAATTAAATTTGCATTTCAAATTCGCTCGTGTCCACAGCGAATCAAAGTATTTAGTTTGGGCCAAATCTATTGACAGTCGAGGGTAGGCAAAGGCATAAAAAAAATAGAAGCAGGAAAAGAAAAGAAAAAATGCAGAGAGAGAGAAAACAAGACGCTGACAGGCAGGTGGGCGGGCAATGGGCAATGGGTCCAAGGCGAGTCCTCGCCTTGCATATAAATCAAAATAATTTTGTTTGGTTCTGTAATTTGGTGTCTAGGAATGCGCAGGGGGGAGCAGGAGGGCATCATGAAAAGGACAAATGAAGTGAAATTTAAATGATTGCATACTTCGAGGCGTTTGTTAAACCATTTATTTTCACCTAATTGCACACTCGAGTGGACGCTGCCACAGTTAGTGGATGTCAGGGGATGTCGGGGGGGGGGGTCGTCGAGTTTTGAGCCACTTTTACACTTGGCTTGACAACGTAGCTCCATGGTGTTACACAACATACATAGCTACAAAGTATTTGCTGACTGACGTTTTGACATTGCTTTGCCTCACACACACACACACACACACACACACACACACACACACATACGCATTTTTGTTTTGTGGCCTCTGCTTCATTAGATTGGACGAGTGGCAAATGCGTGAAGCGTGAATTGCTTTCTGATTAAATTTCACACAACTCGTGTGTTGCTCTGCGACAATAATTGAAAATCAATTAGAAAGTGGAGGCTGAGTTAAGGGAGGATACCCTAAAAGCGCAAAGGGTGAGTGCGGAAAGGGAATTCCACAAATCATCAAAGACTGAGTGAAAGAAAATGATTTTCTATCATAATTAACTTTCAACATATGAGCTCCAATGCTCATTAGTGCCAACTGCAGGTAATTAAAAGTATATATAGATTATTTACATATATTTTACCTGAAGATAAATAGAAATCTTTTCAATTTATTAAAAAAAAAAAAAAAATTAAATTAAATAACAATTATTAAAAAAAAATATCAGTTTAATTGTATTCATTCATATTCATATCATCAATATTCATTTTTGTAATACAAATTAAATTAGTAATATTAATATTTATATATTTTAGCTTAGCTATACAATATAAATATTTTTATTATTTATTATTATTATTATTTTTTTATATATTATTATATATTATTATTATTTTATTTTTATTACTAATATTTTATTTTATTTTTCTTATTTTTAATTTGTATTTTTTTTTTTTTTTTTTTTTTTATGAGTATTCTAATTTATATTACTTTTTATATAAAAATAGCTTTAGGGATTTCTTTTTCTTTTTTTCTTTTTGTTAATTTTACTACATAAATGCGAGTATAATATTCAATATATATTTGTATATATTTTGCATAGACATATTTAATTCAATTTCCTCTCAAGATTATATTTTTTAGACATTCAATTTTATAAATTCCTATGTCTATTTCTTCTAAGTATTCCCTCTACGTATTTCTTCCAAGCATTTCCTTTACGTAATTCCTCTGCATGTTTCCTTTACGTATTTCCTCTACGTAATTCCTCTACGTAGTTGCTCCACGTCTTTAATGCTTAGCTGATCGATCACACACTTGACTTCACTTTATTGCGCTGACCCCCAGCAGGCCTGGACGACTGAAGACTGACTGAAGAAATGCTGCAGCTGCTGCCCTTTATATAGGGCCACTTTTACTCAAGCACTGTCTCTTTCGAAGGTTGAGCCCGACGGCAGGTAGAGCTCGTTGCAGTCGAGCTTCAAGTGAGCAGTGGGAACGCTCTCTGCTGCTGTGAGCATTCTAGCTTCGGTTTACCTAAATACAAATACCAAATGAGAACTGCTGCACTTCTTCTCTCCTTGCTTTTACTTTTACTCAAGTACTGTCTCTCTCAAATGCTGAGCCTGTGCCTGTTTATGCGTGCGTGCTTATGTGTGTCTATGCATGTGTGTTGGCGTATGTGTGTGTGTTTCTTTTGTAAGCAGAAAGACGTGAAGTATTTTTGAAATATCAATTCTCCGAAGGGTTAAGGGGATTTCCTAGTCGAGCAGTCTCGACTAGAGCTTTCTTACTTGTTTTTTATTAATTTTAAATTTCGTGTTTTTGTTTTTCTTTTTTTTTAATAAATAATAAGCACAAAACCATAAATTTGTAGCTAAATATATAAATGCTTTTATTTTATAATATTAACTATGTATATCCTGATCAATTTGTATTTTATTATTTAATTTGACTTGAATTACAGCATTCAGAATACAAAATGCAACATACATATATAATATTTGTATATATTATATAAGATATATTATATAGGATATCTACCTATATTAATTATCTTTTGATCTATCCTTTTATCCTGTTCTGGCATCAATTTATGTATCCTTCAATGTATATTTATCCATTTCATCCATTTATTTTATCTTCATTCATTCTATCAGCATATTTCTTTAGCCAGTCAATTTAATATTTATATTTATTTGTTTTTATACCCTGAACCCATTTTCAATGGGAAATCAGGGTATAATGGAATTCTCCGAGTTCCTCACGTCTAAGTTTTTAAGGCATAACTCCACCATATCCTTGCGCAGGACAAAAGAAAATGATGCGTTAGGATCGTGTGAGCCATTCGCATCGATCCCCATCAAAATATTGGGGGGTTATCTAAGAGTCCAGGACTTGAAATGCCGAGCGGCCTCGGCAGCTAAGGAAATCACCCAAAACACGCTAAAACGCCAATATCTCGTTAACCGCCAGGACGATTTTAATGTTCTTTGGCCAGTTGGTAGTCCTGGTCACCCCATTTAGTGTGCTGTCAAATTTGCCAGGATACGCAAGGATACGGCTGAGCTAGAGGCAGTTTTCTCTGCACAAAAAAGTCCCTATTTATCCGTTGTTAAAAGGACTTTCGTCCTTCTACTTTCATATTCGTCATCAGTGGCCTAAGGACTTTCTATGGTAAAAAAAGACAAGCTGCTAGTCCTTCAAATAGCCAAGTTAATGTGGCAGTTGGCCATTTTTCGACCAAACCCCTTGCAAAAATTTGGGATAAAATTTTTTATGGAATCCTCAAAATCCTTGAATGCCAATCGATAGCTGAGTTGCTCACAAGCTCAAAATGGTATGTCCTTACAGGATCGTCAAGGATATGACTGAGTTATGGCTATGCAAAGAATATCCTGATATAGAAAATAAGCTCTAACTTGGTCATATCCTTGCAAATTTTGATAAGACTCGATGCGTTGACATCGGAAGGACCAAATACATCGATTTACATCAAAATATTGGGGGGTCATCTAAGGATCAAAGGACATTCATGGTAGATCAAATCGACAAAACTCAGCCGCATCCTTGCAGATCCTGGCGTGTGACATCTCACTTAGTGCATAATGTCTAGGAGTACAAATTAGCCAAAGGACATACAGATCATACTTTTATTGTACAAGTTATACAAGATTTCTTCTGGTATAAGCATTGGGACGGAAATTTTACAAGTCCTTGGTCCTTAGATAACATACTAATCCTTTGCAGGCAAACATTGGCGCTACTCCTCGTGAGTCTAAAACACCAATTACTTTCGTCCTGCGTAAGGATATAGCTGAATAGGAGCTATTTTTCTAAAAGATTTTTTTCTTACCTGCAGTCTGCAGCGAACAAAAATGCTTTAATAAATCAAAAATAAAACAAAAATACAAAAAATGCACATCCCAAAAGTATGCAGCAAAAACTTGCAAATTTGTGTATGGTTGGTGAATAAATAAGCTGCCGCTTGAAAGTATGCAATAAAATTTAAATGAACTGCAATTGACGATCGTTTTAAACGTAATTTTGATATTTATTTATTTATTTTATATACCCTGAACCCATTTTCAATGGGAAATCAGGGTATAATGGTTTTGTTAAAATATATGTAACAGGCAGGTATGTAACAGGCAGACCCCACAAAGTATATATATTCTTGATCAGGGCGACGAGAAAAGTTGTTTGAACGCGTCGATTTCCGAAGATACAATAGCTAGAGACTTCAACTTTTTTTTTAAAATGTCCGTATATAGCACGCGCATATCGAGCTTATCACAGAATAACGATAACTCGTCCGATTATTTTTTTATCGATAAAAAACCTAATCGAAAGACAATTATTAAATTATATCTCCTATATCTTTTGAGCTAGAGTCTCCAAATTTGAAATGTAGACTCATATGTTGATTATAGAATTTCGGTTTTTTTTATAATTCACCCCCACCCCTATATCCACCCCCTCACCCTCACCTTTGTAAAAGGCGTATTTCAAATTACTAGAGACTTGAGCTTCGGCATATACACGCATAGTAATGATATAATCACAATCTAAAAGTTTCATGAAGAACGTACATCCACAAAAAAAGTTATTAAACAATTAAGTTTCCACAAGAAGCCCACACTGCAGCTCATGCGTGTTTCTTTTGTAAGCAAAAAGACGCGGAGAACTATTGAAATATCAGTTCTCCGAAGGGTTCAGGGGATTTCCTAGTCGAGCAGTCTCGACTAGAGCTTTCTTACTTGTTCTCTCTGGCTTCTTCTCTGTCTCTCTCTCTCTCTCTCTCTCTCGCTCTCTCTCTCTTTAACTGCTGCACAGTATCGAACTGTAGTTTCTAAATTTTGTTTTTCAATACTTTCTCCCCCTGTTTTTGTTCAAGAGTTTTAGCTGATGCAATCATCATGTAATCATAGCTGTCACAACTTTTAACCCACATCGACTTTTATTTCTATATAGTTATCGTTCTTGTTGTTGGTTGTTGTTCTTCGTTGTTGTTGTTGGTAATGGAGCTGTTTCATTTTGACAGGCTGCAATAATTCATAATTGCCATCAAAGTTTTGGTTCTTTTTTCTTTCTGTTTAAAATTTGTTGGTTAAAATTGTCAAAAATCAAGTCAAAATAAAACAAAATAAAATTGTGAGAACTTCCTCTCCTGCCGCCCTTTGCCTTCGCCTGCCGCTTTGCCTTTTATCAATCGATCTGGGCCCCCCCAAAAAAAAAAAAAAAAAAAAAAGAACTTGAGCATAGTTTTCGCTTTAGCTCTGCCTCGACATTTTCATTTTCCTGACATATGCAGGAAATGCGTTTTCCCAGCGAATCCTGCTGCAGCTGCCGTTGCAGTTACTCGGTTTACGGTTTGAGTTTTACGGTTACGGTTTTTTGGCTATGCCGTGTGCTCCAACTATGGCTATGGCTGTGGCTGTGGCTGTGGCTTTGCCTGAGCGCCTCTTGCGCAGCTCCATTAATATTTAAATTGTGTGCCGCCTCGCGACTTCTGAATCTGCCCTCGCTTGTCCCCCACCTCGTCTCGCTGTATCTTGCGTGTTGCTTGCCGGCTTATTTTTTGACAGTTATCGATTCGCGCGCGCTCCACACGCTGAGACGCTGAGACGCTGGTGCCTTTATCTTGCACAGGCTTGCAATTCATTTCCTAAAATATGCATGCGAAAAGAGCAGAGCTGAGCAGAGCAGAGTCAAGCCGAGTCAAGCCAAGGCATGGCAGCGGCTCTGTGCGAAGCCAAGCGGCATTATTATATTGGCTACGCGCTGTCAAACTGACTGCCTCACTTTTGCTCAACCTCGCTCCCTCTCTCACTCCCTTCTCCCTCTCCCTTTAACTTAACACATTTTGCAATATGTACGAGTTATGCGGCATAAGCCTCGCAACTCGCATTCATTTCCTA
The DNA here is from genome assembly GCA_035045965.1 of Drosophila aldrichi. NCBI lineage: Eukaryota > Metazoa > Arthropoda > Insecta > Diptera > Drosophilidae > Drosophila > Drosophila aldrichi. The sequence goes on from JAWNOM010000181.1 coordinate 13,453, forward strand.
CTTTCAGCCAGTTAAAAACTTTCCCAAGTCGCTCGCTTTGTGCATGTTTAACTTTTTTGCGCCTGTCATAGCCCGTCGGCCTCGCCCTACGCCTCCACCCCCGCCCACGCCCTCAAACCAAGTCAAAGTCGACTTGTAACACATCTAACCTGCCTCGGCATACTTGCCGCCCTCCCCCCCTTGGCTTTGATCAACGTGACACTCAAGCGCTGTAAATGCACACCACTCACACACACACACACTCATACAGTGATATACCACACACTCGTGTAACAACAACTCAATTAGCAAATGCCAAAAAAAATGGAGAGCTCAACGCATTACAAATTTTACATTTTAATCGAAATTTATAGCTGAATATTTATGATGACATGTGGCTGGCCTATAAATATTATTTGATTGATTCTTGTGTGAACTGAAATTAGCAACGACTGATGATACTCTTTAGTATGTGAATCCTTTATAACAACTTTTAAATGTCTCTTGAATTTTTTTATATAAAAAATAGCAATAAAACATCTCAAAATCTTATTCTTTTCTCGTTGATTATGATTACTTTATGATAACTTGCCCTAAAAACAGGTGTACGGGTAAGAGCAGTAGATAATGAAGTACTGCTCCTGTTTATCGAGCAAGCTATCAGAATGAAATCAAAATCGGTAAGCCAATAATATCGTATATGACTCACATAGGTTCAACTTGTTAGAAATTAAGTATAGTTCAAGTTCGAATGAGTCAACAGGCTAGCCCATAGCATGGCTAAGTCTACAAATTCCATTAGTTAAACATCTGAAAAACTCTTTGCGATTTTCAATAGTTAAAGCAATACATTGCAAATGATAAAAAATAATCAATCAAAAAAAGTCGATGGCATATAGATAAGAAGAGCTATAAATACTTTCCGTGCTCTCTCTCTCTCTCTCTCACTGGCCGTAAAGCACACTCTGCGTATGAGTAATAAATGTGAAAAAAGCTTTTTTTTTTCTTTCTCTTCTATTACCAAAATTTGAGTTACGCTTTAGCTTTCATTTCAGTTGAACAATTCAAGCGAACGCATTGAGACGTGTTTTCTATCAATACAAAGATCTAGAACCGCAAAAATACAAAATGGCTCCCGGTGATCGTTGCGGTGGTCCACCACGTCGTGGACCCATCATCAATGTGCAGATCGCACCACGCTGGCCGCGTCGTCATCATCATCATAACAACGTTGTGGTGGTGCAGACGCCACCGCCGCCACCACGTCCAGCGCCTGTCGTTGTGGTGCAGCAGGCGCCACCACCGCCCAGACCCGCCAATGTGGTTGTCGTCCAGCAGCAGCAGCAGCCACCGCCAGCCTACTACCCACCCGCCGACAATCACTATCACAATCCACCACCCAGCTACTAGACGAAGCAAGCCGAAGGAAATTTTCGTTGAATTTACGCAGCGCACAAATATATTTCATAGACCAAAGAAAACACCTGAACATTCGATATACCTCAAAAAAAAAATTTAAAAAAAATAAATAAAAATATATACATATGTATACGTATATTTAATATAACTTATCAGTAAATGTGTGTTCAATTTCGTTATCTATGTCGTCTACGGTTATGTGATAAGCCTAAAGCCAGCTGCGCCAGCTGTGGTTCATAAACATTGATTATTGAGGCATTGATCAGGCAAATTAGCTAGTTGTAGCTTAGCTGGTTGTAGCTTAGTTTAGCTAGAGACAGAATAGTGCATAATAAATCCAAACAGAAAATCATAACGAGGGCTGCTCTTTCAGTTATGCGAAATTCCACACGAGGGCATTTCTTGAAGAGCGTTTCAAGAGCCGTCCAAGGCCAAACAGAAATTTAAAGTGGTTTGATTAGTTGAATAATAGCGAAAACGGTAAAAAATCAGAGTATATAAAAAACTTGGTATATATTATAATATATGCTCTAATACTTACTCTTAAAATTTATTAGAATATTTGGAAACCATTTGTTGTTTACTGCTAATTCTTGATCATCATCAGCATTATTATTATTATCAATTATTATGACTATCGATAGTCGATGGCGAAGTTCGCTGATGATAGAGCCGGGAGCTTCTTTAAGTAATAACGTTTTATCTGACTATTTATTAATCAATAAATACATGACGTCACAATGACACAAAGTTACAAAGTCGAGTAGATAAAAGGCGCTTATTTAATATTTTCAAAAATGGATTTGCTATATCTACAAAAAAAAAAAAAATTAAAAACAAACATAATATAAATTTTATAAAAGAAATTACAAAAAAAATTACAAAAAAAAATATATTATAAAATTATAATAAAATTTGTATTTTAAATTTAAAAAAAATAATAATAATAATATAATAACAAAATAAATTTTAAAAATACTCATTTCTTTTATTTTTAAATTTTAAGCTGTTAGACTCTTGACTCTCATCAGAGAATTTTTATGTAAATTTAAATTGAAATACAGATCAAATATACTTCGGATCAACACTAAAACAATTTACAATCTCTAAATAATAAAAATAATTGTAAAACTTTTTGCAATTCAATTAGATAATTATATAAACATTGCTAATAAAACGGGAAAGTACTAGACTTGTTGACTTCCCTAAACAAATGTGTCTGTCTTTGATACAAACCCCCCTCGACTTATCGGCCATACATGTATGCTATCATTCGATTCTAGTCCAGTCAAGATGACTAACCACACGATTGTTTTTGGTCTTATCTGCAAACTGGAATGAAAATGCCAAATAAGCTCAGAGCTGATTGATGGGCCACTACTGCACTGGAAGTTGACTGCGAAATAGAGTTGTCTGGCCGGCGATAAGATTCAGTAGAGGCAAAGTGTTGCTCGAGGCAGCACAGGCGCAAAGACTGGAGCCATGCGGGTATACTATGAAGATTCATATCGCTTTGGCTATCATCATCGCCATCATCGTCCAAGTGAGCAATAGAACAATAACAATAATAATAATAATAATTTGTGTAAACTTTTTAATAGATATCGAGATTGATGTTATCTCCGGCTGGGGTGGCGCATATTATCCGGCGCCGATTGCTAGGCCCGAAGTCGTCGTAGTCAATCAGGCGCCCGCCTACATGCCCCCACCACCGCCAGCACCCGTTGCTGCTCCAATGATGATGTCGCAGCCATATGGCGGTGGCATGTCCGTGGCCACAACGGGCTACTACCAGCAACAGCAGCAGCAGACCTATCAATACCAACAGCCATATCCCCACACCAATAATCCACCCTATCCTCAGTGGTAAACGTATCACAATTTGGAATCCGAAAATATCGATAACTCTGTGAATTACTTTTATTTTTTTTGCACTCTCCTTTGTACGCACTGTCGAACATAAATGAATCTATAATTTGCAATTATTAAACAGTCAAATATGCCTTTAAACAGGCAACAAAACAACAGCAGCTACGCAATAAATTTCATTATTTCATTATCTAGCTTGATTTGCCAAGTAGATGTCTTTGGCTAGAACACAACTATTAATACCCTGAATTCCATAGCGGGCAGCTTTTTATCAAAATTGTAGACTATTGTAGCTTATGTCCCACATATATAAGCAAAGGGTCGCACTATATAAAATGATAATAATAATAGAAATCATTTCAAGACAAACAAAAATATGATATTGATATCAAATTTAATCTGAGAGTTTTTTGGAGTGATGCAACCAAATTGATCTACCTCTGATCAGCTCAGCCCTTCATCCTGAACAAGAACTTATATACTTTCAAACACTTGCCACGCCTTCTTCTGCAAAGCATTATACCCTGATCCTGACTCAGAGTATAGAAAATTAATGTTATTCATTGTAAGCAATGACAAATTAGTCTATACATATATATATAAATAAATATGTATGTATATAATGTGTATCGTATATCTTATCATGTTTTGCACCCGTTTTTAAACGACCACGCCATTTAATTGTATAAATATTATTGTTGACAAATTTTGTTTTGTTTCACAATAATAATAATAATTCTGGAAAGCTTAGTTTATTAAGCTTTATGGATGATATGGAAATCGGAAGAGAAATATGGGAAAGCTAGGAAATTTTATTATTAAATATATAATAATTAATATTAATATATAATACATGAATAGTTTATTATATATATTTATAAAAAGAAATAGATAAACAACACTCTGATTCACATTTCTAAATTTGCAAAAATTTGTTGCAATTCGTAATTTGGGATTTTTCGCTTCGGTTCATTGTGCGGCCGCACTGGAAGTTGTTTGTCAAATGTTTATCGAAAGCAGGCTAAGACCACCTGACAAGATAGCGAACTAAGCTCCCAATCACACACAGAAAAAAAAAGTACCCAATTGCGAAATGTCTGCTTAAATATGCTGAGCAGTTGCGAAAGTGCTTCAGTTAACGAAGAATTGCCAGAGCAGGCGCTACAACGAGACCTAAGGATATTCAGAGAGATATTTAACTAAGGAATCATGTCTTACTACGACGACGAGCGCCGCCATCACCACCATCATCATCATGGACGTCCCATTGTGGAAGTGGACATTGTGCCGCCACGCCTGCCACGCCCCGTTGTTGAGATCGATGTCGGCTCGCGCTATCCCTCCTACAGACCGGAATGTGTTGAGGTGATCCAACCAGCGGCTGTCTACCAACCACCACCCATGGTCGAGGTGGATGTGGTGCGACCCAGTCGACCACTCATCGAGTTCAACATCGGCGGGCGTCGTCCACGCGAGGAAGTCGTCATTGTGGAGCAACAGCGGCCCTGTTGGTAACAAGTGCACATTGAATTCGCATTTAAATGTCGAGCAACAAAAAAATACCGTATTTATTTTTTATTAAAATTATATGACTAACAAAACAAAACAACACAAAACGAAAGTTTTTATTTGCTATTTGTCATTAGCATTAATGTAAAAAGTTATGTAAAAGTTGGGACTAAATGTGTTTAATATTATTAAAAGCTTTTGACTAATGCGACAATTGCTTAAATTTCATTATTAAAATTTATTTATTTTAATTATCTTAAATTTGTGTTTTGCTTTTTGTTGAAATTTTGTTATTGATGGGTGTAATCTCCTGGAAAACTGCGTTAATTAAATAAAATTTAAGCTGAAGCGGGTATTGCAAGGTATATAAAAAATGTTATTTGACAGCTGCGTTTGTAAGACAATGCTTCTCATTACTTACTAACAGACATACATACGTATATGTACATATATACAAACGAATCAACACTTACAGAGAAAACCCTCTGCTCCAACTTCCCACCGGCTATTCACAGAGCCAACGCAGCCTTCCAGTGCGCATTTGTCTTCTTCTTTCAATCGTAAGCGCAAGACATGAAACTCTGTTACTCAGTCTGCTCTCTGCTTCCGCAGCTAACGCAAGCTCCAATATTCAGTCCCCTGCAGTGCGCATTTGTCTTCTTCTTTCAATCGTGAGCGCAAGACATGAAACTCTGTTAATCAGTCTGCTCTGCTTCCACAGTCCCTTGCAGTGCGCATTTGTCTTCTTCTTTCAATCGTGAGCGCACGACATGAAACTCAGTCTGATCTGCTTCCACAGTAAGCTCAAACTGCAATGATCAGTCCCTTGCAGTGCGCATTTGTCTTCTTCTTTCAATCGTGAGCGCAAGACTTGAAACTCTGTTACTCAGTCTGCTCTGCTTCCGCAGCAAGCTCAAGCTCCAATATTCAGTCCCTTGCAGTGCGCATTTGTCTTCTTCTTTCAATCGTGAGCGCAAGACATTAAACTCTGTTACTCAGGTTACTCTGCTTTCGCTCAAGTTGCGTGAGCTCTTCTCTTGGCTTTAGTTCTTCTTCTTTCAATCGTGCAAAGCTTGAATTGAGTTTCGTGTTCTGCTCTGCTCTTATACACATTATTCGCACTGTTCTTACGCATTTGATAAGATGCGAACTGAGCAGCAGGCTGAGCATCGGCCTCTGCTCTCTCTCACACACACGCTCACACGCCGAGCACGCTTGTTATTGGCTGGCTTAATAAGCACTCTCTCTCAAACTTAAATTGATTGGCGCACATGATCTTCTATGTACGACCATGCATACCGTTGACTATTCTTTTGCAGTGTTTGATTGGCTGGAACAGCATACATACAGTTGATTTTCCATTTGTATTAAAAGACTCTCTGTATTCTCTTTTCCTTCATTTAATTATAAAGACTCTGTGCATTGAAGTGTGTTTTGGGAGTTCGTGTTTGTTTTCTACTATCTTCTCTTCAAAAAAATATGCAGACAAATTTTATATTATTATTTTAATATATTGAACCAACAACTAATTTTTAACGAAAATATAATAATTTTTGGCTACACTATACCCCTTTGCTTAATTTGAAATATTGAAATATGTGATCCGCTATCACGCTGCAAATCGGAACAAAAATGATTTCAAGAATTCGAGCTCGACGAATCCGAGCTATAACCTTGCATAACATAGATAGTAAAATGAGAATCGATAAGACCTTAAGGTATAAAGTCATTGATAACAGCTATTGACTACCAAATCGAAATCTGATTAGGTTAAAGAATCTTTTATGACTCAAAATGAATCGGAGTTGGGCATGATCGATGCTACTCGGGCTATGCCTGTAAGATCCACATGAGTCAGAGAAACTGCAGCAAGGTTGAACCGAGTTAAGCATATGAATCACAGCCGAAGGTAGCTAGATCCATCATGAAGGCATTTCCCTGATAAGATATTTAACAGGATTAGAATATGAACTGATAAGGAGCTAGCGATAAATTATCTATGTGTTATAAATTCAAGAGTCGGAACTGTTTTGAATTCAGTAACGAAACGAACGACAAGCGAACAATATGGCAGAGATACAGCAGGTGAACATACAGTGCGAGTGCCCCCACCATCATGGACCGCTCTATGTGCTCAAGCCCTGGGCATGGGGTCGTCCGTGTCGTCGCTGCCAGCGCATGATGGAGCGCAATGTGGTCGTCGTGCCCACCCAGGGGGCAGCTGCCGTCTCAGTGACTCCCGCCATCACGAACCGATCATCCCCCGTTGTGGTCTCCACAACGACGACACAGACGGTGCCAGTACAACAGGTGCAGCAGGTGCAACAGGTGATCACCACACAGCAAACATTGCCACCCGCATATAATGAAACATTGGTCATCAGATGAGTCGTTGAAGTGAGGGAATACTGTAATATTGAATTATACGAAGCTTACGAAAATATTTTATCTGAATGGGAAAACTAAATAAATAAATAAATAATATATAATATTCATATTTCAAATGGAAATTTAGTCTTTTTACTCATTCAACTAACTAACTGTCTGCAGTGCTTACAAGATCCCCAGGATTGTCACCATATTTATATGTTTCCGAGGTTTCTATGGACGAACTCTATTATATACTGATCCATCTCAAGTGGAAATCAACTGTGGTCTAACTACAAAACCTGTTGATATTGGCTTTAAAAGTGAAATATCTGTAGATATATAAAGAGATATTATATATGTATATAGATAGATTTTTGTGAAATATATGTATATGGTTATTATATAAGTTAGCCATCTTCTATCATAGTTATCTGGAAACAAGTAAAAAATCGGTAGCCGACTAGGAAACACTGATACTGGAAATTTGTCTTCAGTAGAAATCACACGGACTGACGAACGGACGGACGAAGACTGCAATAGGCGGATAGGCAAATAGTAAGAAAGACTTTAAAGTCATTCTCCATAATCAAGAATGCCTTCACGAAATTATAGATTTGGGCAGAACTAGACACAAAACTATAATATCCTAAATTCCTTTCAGGGTAGGGTAAAAAAATAATCCTTAATATATATTCACGTCTACATATACTACAATAGTTATTACCTTGTTTGATTGTCTTCAAATATGCAAACAATTGAGATATCGGAGTAATCAGAGTGCGCTTGCATAAAGACCCTTATCTACTCTCGCTATCTCGCTCTGACAAGTGCTTAAGTGCTCATTACGAAACGTGTATGGAGTGTGCAAACGTCTTCCACTCGCTGCGCTGAGTTCTCAAGGGCGCAGAGCTCTAGCCGTGGCCCCCACGCTGAATCATTAGGCGCCACACGACCTCTTATCACTGCGAGGCCATGAATCACAGCAAATTGCCAACTATTGATAACAAAAGTGAGAGATTACGATAATAGAGATATCTGATACCGCTGATAACACTCTAAAATCCATTCTCACTATAAATGCAAGCAGCTCGAGGCAGCTAGACATCAGTCAACTAACAGACACTCAAGCAAGATGACGATGGTGCAACAGGTTAATATTCAGTGCGAGTGCTATCATCGCCGCGGCCTTCTCTATGTGGTGCGACCTTGGGCCTGGGGTCGTCCCTGTCGTCGCTGCCGGCGCTCAATGGAGCGCAATCTCGTTGTGGTGCCCAGCCCGGGTACAACGGCTGTCACATTGAATGGTCGTAGGCGAGGATCTCCCGTCGTGGTGACCACCACCAGCCCACAGCAACTGGCGACTATGACGCCAGCTCAAACGGCCCTCGATTTGCAGAACTCCCAGCAAGCGAATCCCTCCATCTTGCCAGCCAAGTACAACGATTTCGTGATAGTCAACTGAGGGAGCTTCGAAACAACAGAACTTTCTGAATAGCTCACATATGTATAAGGAAATCTAAGTTATTTTTTAAGAATAAAATAAAATAATATTTATATAAACTCAAGTTATTCTTTCATGTTCAAAATAGATGCTTGAAATCAAGCTGAGTTGATCTAACCATGGAAAATTAAAATATATATTTTTATATAATGTCCTTCTATTGAGAAAGTAATTTTTATACCCTGAACCCATTGAATATAGGAAATCAGGGTATAATGGTTTTGTTGAAATGTATGTAACAGGCAGAAGAAGGCGTGGCAGACGCTACAAACTATATATATTCTTGATCAAGGCGACGAGTTGAGTCGATTTAACACTATTCCTATGTCTATTTCGTCTAAGTATTCGCTTTACGTATTTCGAAGTTTTACTTCTAAGCATTTTCTCTAAGTATTGCTTCCAAGTATTTCCGCTAAGTATTTCCACTTTCTTCTAAGTATTTCCTTTACGTAATTCCTCTACGTAATTGCTCTACGTAGTTCCTCTACGTCTTTAATGCTTATAATTCACACACTCTACTTGGGCTGACCCTCACCAGGCCTGGACGACTGAAGAAATGCTGCAGCTGCTGCCCTTTATATAGGGCCACTTTTACTCAAGCACTGTCTCTGCCAAATGTTGAGCCTGACGGCAGGTAGAGCTCGTTACAGTCGAGCTTCAAGTAAGCAATGAGAACGCTCTCTGCTGCTGTGAGCATTCTAGTTTCGTTTTACCTAAATACAAATACCAAATGAGCACTGCTGCATATACATAGACAACTTTGATGATCACATTAATATTTGTATTTGTGATTCTAAATCTTTGCACGTTCATTATCTAACGCATGTAAGTAAAAGTCCCCTCAGAGCCCATAGAGCTACGACGACTTATCACAGCTCTAATATGAATATGAATCACTGTGAATATCTAGTGCTATCAGACCTAAGAGCTTAATGTTAGCTGATAAGGCACATGGTTTCGGCGAGGTCTATAAATAAAAGACTTGAGTCGCATTTAGCTTTCAGTTGCGAATCGCGAAGCACAGGTGACAACGACTCAAGGCGCAGCATGGCTCAGGTGCAGCAGATCACAATTGTGGGCTGCGATTGCTATCATCGGCGTGGACTGCTGGGCGCCGTGTTTGGCTGGCTGTGGGGTCCGTGTGACCACTGTCGACGCATGAGGAATGGCAATGTGATAGTCGTGCCTGCGACAGGTGTAACCACGATGCAGACGACGCCCGTTGTGGTCTCGCGCACTACTCAATATGCTGCTATGCCCCCCCAGCAAGCACCACCAGCCTACTCCCCACAACAACAACAACAACCCAACAATTGGCAACAATCTTATCCAACGACTCTGCTGCCACAGTACAGCGAAAAGGTGGCGCTGAATTGAGAAGGTGCCGCTCAATCAGTCAATCAATCAATCAAGAAAAACCTTTTCATAAACAATAAAATTGTGCAGAAATTTTTGTGTAATTTCAAGAAATTCGTCTAGATTATAATATAATTAAATTTAAATTAAGTTAAAATTAATTTCTGTTTTGTGTTTTCAATTTCTGCAGAATTTTGTGAACAAAAGAACAAAGTTAGATGAACGATGACTGACTAGTACATACTCTTCCTTTTGCATCAAGTGAACTAAAACGTTTCGCTGCTCTCCACTCTCATCTCTTACCTTAAATAGCCAAACACAAAATCACGGCAGTATATTCCGTAGATCTTCCACTGGCCCAACCTTGACTTTGACTCTCAGTTCCTGGCAAATGAATCAACATCGTCCCTTTGCACAATTTGTATGTAAATTACTTAATGCCCCCCCCCCTAACAACAGCTCGCTGGCGATAAAGATCTGTTAATATCCTTTGCCACAAGGCTAAAAACAAGCTGTTGCCATATTGATTCCTGCCGCCAGACCCGGGGCACCAGTGCGACCCATCCGAGAAGGGCTGCTGCTGCTCTGAGGGGCGCAACCTTGAAGGTGTTAAAATAACATATTTGGGCGATTGTGGGGCGTGGCATTTGTTAGGCACCAAATGAAATTAAAACGCGCATAAATTATATGCGCCAAAAAAGGGGGAAGCCAACGGTGGGTAGGTGAAGGGGGCGGGCCAAGGAGCCCCCAGCGAAAAGCTGACGACGAACGTCAAATCGTTGAATATGTATATTAAGACATTTCTGGCAGCGCTGTTAATTTCTGGCATCAAGTTTTGCATACTTTTGTGAAAAAGTGGGCGTGGTTGGGGGGTGTTAGGAAGTTAGCCTGCCTGCCTGCATAATTGCTCAATAGTGCGCAGCATTTTGCTTAAGCAATTAAGTAGATTGGCTTGGGTAACACTGATTTATGTATGTCACAGCCACGCCCACTACAACAATGTGTGTGCGTGTGTGTGTGTGTGTGTGTTGCATGTCATTTGATTAACTAAAAGTTGTTGCTGCTGCTGCAACAATTTTAATTTTACGCCTTCATTTGGCTGCCATCAAAGTGCCACGCCTTAAGCCCACTTACGTGAGTTTAATAGCAAGCAGCCGCTGTCAGGCTGCATTGTGCACAACGTAAATTAATTAAAAATTGTTTAAAACCACGCATCGCAACGCTTCGTGTCGCGGCTCGGCTTGGCTTGGCTCGTCTCGGCGTCTCTTTTGCCACATAAAAATCGCAGTAAGAAAATACAGAACGTGACGAGAGATGAGGTGTATTAATAAATACCCTGTTTAAATTCATAACGGGTATGGTTGGTGGATAGAGGTAGTTGAATATGGAATTAAATGCTTTCATTAATTTAATAATAATATTAATAGTCTCCCTAACTATTGACAGCTGGCAGCTACTTACAGGGTATCTCTGCGATGTGCAGCCTTACTGGGTGAGAAATGTTTCATAAAAGTGAAAGCATTGCCCAAAATTTAACAATTGGAAAATAAAGGAAAAAACAAACTGGAAAATTATTAACCAAAATGCTATTTGATCTTAAAAGGGGGAAAGCATATATGTATATTCTTCATTAACTGCTTGATTGATGTGACTCTGATTGAGAGATTGAATGATTGACTGTAAGTTTGATTAGCCTTCAGGCAATGCTGTACAGAAATTTTGATGTGACAAAACAATTAAATAATATAGGCTCTTAAGTGAGAGAATCTTAATTCTAATGAAACTCTGAGTCGAGGGTAGTAAAAGAACTTTTTGAATGCAAGCAGAGAGAATAAAATGTAAATAATATTTATAATTTATAATAAATTATAATAATATTAATAATAAACAATAATAATAATAATAATAATAATAATAATAATAATAATAATAATAATAAATAATATTTAATTGCTTTTGCTTTATATAATCCAAAATTATTATCTTTAAGCCTCATAAATATCTATATTTTTTTTATATGCATAAATACATGCATGAATATTATTCTATATACATATATGTATATAGCCCGTCCGTCTGATTGATTCACTCTGATTGATAATGCACAGTTCAAGCCATTAAAGCTCAATTGAAAGGCCTTGCAACGCAATCAAAATTGCCAAGGCCCGCTCAGAAGTCGGTCAAAGTTTTAATATTTCATAAAAAAAAAAAAAAGAAAATCCCTTCTGGTTTTTCCGCTTCAGCTCGCTGAATATATGAGCTGCATTTACGTTTTGTAATCAGTAAAAAGAAAAGCGTTTAATCAATGATAAATGTGGCGTCAGCCGCAGCGAAGATGCAAGTGTTTTAAATGTCTCAACAAAGCATAAGCGACAACAGCAGCAGCAACAACAACAACAACAACAACAATGGTGGCAACAGTCTTTTATAAAGAAAAGAACAGGCAAGAGCAGCCGGCAGCAGCAGGACGAGTCGTGAATCCTGCGGGCTGCTTGTTAAATGAAAATTAATTGGCAACACTAATAGTGTTGCCAACTACTTTGCGCAATTAAAACAAATTGTATGTAACAGATACAAGCAAGAACAAAACACAAGTAAGCATGTTAGACTGGGGGCATCAACGACTGCCTGATACGCGCTCATAAGGAAACCTTTTGATGGGGGAGCTAAATTTGTAAGCTCTGTAAGATCATATCTTTATATAGCGTATTTTTTTATTTTTCTTCAAAAACTATTTGCTTGTTCATGAACATAATTTTTATTGTATTCAACTAAGTAATCCCCAGTAAATTTTTCAATTATTGATCAGCTCTGAAAATCCTTTTCCTTGATCTATTACAGCTGCTCCTACAATGCTGTCACTTGCTCCCCAATCGTAAAATCATTCCAGGAGCATACGACGGCGCCAATATACTCTCTCTACAACCACTGAACGAGCATTAAAAGTATAAAAAACAAATATTAAAACTAAGACAAGAACAAAACAAAAAAAAAGAAAGAAATTATAAGAGAAATGTTTCAGTTGCAGAGTCCGAGCCCAGTTGGCAGACCAAGCGGAACAGCAACACTCACTACGTGTATGTGCACGGGTGTGTATGTGTGTGTACTTACACTCTCCCTCAATCTCCAAAGACCCCTCACTGTAGGTAACTCAACTCGACTAGCTTCATGGAACTTTTCCGCACATAATAATTCATGTTAAACTTGCCCCCGTTTTGCAGTTTCAGTTCAGTTCGGTTTTCACGTCTTTGGCTCTCGGCGCCTGTTTGGCTATGTTTTCATTCAGTCATTCATGCATTCATTCCATCCGTGGGTCATTCGTTCATTCATTATTTAACAAAGCAGCTAACACGCAGACACAAAAACTTATCCGTTTAACGTACCAACACCGAGGCTAAAAGATGGTTTACCTACCCGCCTGCCCGCCTGCCCACCTGCCTGCCCTGCACGTCAAAAGTTCAAGCTGACGACCCGGGCTTTGCTTAATTTGTGCGAGGTGTGTTTAAAGAGTTGCATAAGGTGAAGATCGCATTGCATTGCATAGAGTTTGAGAGTGGATTATTAGATATATTATTGTATGCAATACTACAGAACTGTGATATATCATAATTATCCATAATTTTCAATTCTAATGCAGTACTTTCCCCTAGGCAGTTAAGCTCTAAGGATAAATTCTAATGTGGTCCGCTCTTCGTTAGTTCCAGCTCTAGAAATCAGCTGGGATACAATCCTCTTGCTCTCTCTCTCTCTTTCTCTCGCTCTCTCTGTCTTTCTTGAGCTCATATGTTCAACTCTAGTTTTCTCTCTTTCTTTCTAATCAACTTCAGCTTTCGATATATAAATATAATACTCTCTCACTCTCTATCTCTCTCTCTCATTCTCTCTATCACCATCTCTCTTACTCGCTCTCTCTCTCTCTATCTCTCTCTCTCTATCTCTCTCACTATATCTCTCTCTCTCTCTCTGTCTCTCTCTCTCTCTCTCTTCAACACCGCTCGTTAGTTCAATTCCAGTTTTCGCTCAATCTCGATGTTTAAATATACCTAACTCTCTCTCTCTCTCTCTTTTGAGCTCTGCTTGATACCACATCTAAGTCAGCTCATTTCAATCTCCCTCCAACCAGCGGCAACTGTTTGAGCTGCCCTCAGTTGGCTTTGGCTTTCTTAATTTCTCGCTTTTTATCTGCCACTCGCCTCTTGCCGCTCGTTTTTCGCTCCATTTTTTTTTCTTCTCACACAGCCACACCTGACTATGCGCCAGCAGACAGGCTGCCTGTTTTACCTGTTGTTTTAAAAACAATGAACATATTATGTATATCGCCCCCAAACAAGACCATAAACGACAGCCAAGTGTGGGTGAAGGGGTGTGCGTATGTGTGTGTGTAGGTAGCCCGAAAACAAGGTGCTTCCGCTGTCGGAGGGACCTCAATTCACACACACACACAGTGAGTCCAACCCTAGCAAACTCGGCTCATGCTCCATTTTCTGGCTGATTTGAGAACTCGGCTTTAGATTTCTTTTGTTTTCTTGCAGCTGCTTTGTCTCGGATTGTGCTGCCACCTCTCTCACCTCTCGCACCTTTCAGCTGCCAGCTACACGGCCCACTGCAGTAATTCATTTGCTTTTATGGCATTCTTTACCTTTGCCGCCTTTTCATGGCGCAAAACCCCATTTTTAATTGTGTTTCCGGCAATTTTCACTCTATTAAAAAATTTAGTTTTAGCTTAATGAGAGCCAAACTAAACTCAACAGAGTTGGAAACTAGCTAACAACTCATACACAACTAGCATTAAACACAATCTCATCATCATCATCATCATCATCATCACCATCATTGTCATTGCCATTATTGACATTGTCTGCTGGACAAACGCATTACATTAATAACTCGATGTGAACAACATAAATCTGATGCCAAACTTCCTCGGCAGCTCAACTGCTGGAGACTTGGACAACAAGTAGAACTGTCATGTCTCAATCAAAGCATCTGTCTGAAATCCCCCTCTCTCTCCCACTCTCTCTCTCTCTCGTTCTGTCTCTATTTCGCTCTCTAAATCTCACTTGCTTAGTCTCGGTTTATGTTTGCATTTGAGTTTTTGTGGATATAACAAAATTTACAGCAAAATTCGTACGTACACTGAAAATTGGCAAGCTGGCAAATTTTTAAATAATACAAAAGTGCGACAAAGCGTCAGCAAGACGAAATTGAAATACGCTTACTTTGGCTATAGATGGGCATAAAAAGCTAAATATTACAATATTTTAAAGTTAATCTAATATATATTTGCATATTTATATATATGTCGTATCGCATTGGTATTATGTTAGAATATTCCAACATAAACTGCAAAAACTCTTTACAGCTCACGGATTCTGTTCACTTTGATCGTGATTGGCTACTGCTTTTGCACTAGTGTTAGTGAGCGACTGAGCGCTTGCTTAGAATTGCTGTGAGAGTATTATCCGAGTGAGTTTGCGTTGTAGCTGGCTACTGCTTTTGCGCTAGTGTTAGTGAGCGACTGAGCGCTTGCTTTGAATTGATGTGAGAGTATTATCCGAGTGAGTTTGCGTTGTAGCTGTATGCTGCTCATTTCTGACTTGTCGCTGACTCTTAATAAGCGCGAGAATGAGACAAACATAGCAGACAACATGCAGTTGTCTGTGTGTTTACTAAGTAAGAGCGAGATGGCTACTTAAGTAAGTCGCGAGCGAATAGAATGAGACTATAAATGGAAGCTCAAAAGGCGCATAGCGTGAGACAGCACAGTGGGCTAGAAAAATGAATGAAATACAATATTTTAAGAATAAATCTAAATAGAAATAGAAAGCATATAAAACTAAATGAATCACGACAACAAATTCTGCTTCATTTACCTAAATTTACAATTTATATAAGCAAATCAAACTACCCTTAGCAAAATAATAGACAAATGAAAAAAGAAGCACAAATAGTGGAAAGCATTTAGATTCTGTGTGACGTCCAACCAAAAAACTCCAAAGCTCCAGCTCCTGTTGTTCTTGTAATTGTCCAGTAATGCATAGAGCGACGGCTCAGACTAACAACTAGGAGACCAAAATTGTAGAGTCAGACGCTGGTGTGCCATAGTTTAGTTTAGCCCCAAAATGCATGAAATGTCTATTCTAATCCGGAAATTAAATTCCATTTAGAAATTTCGTATACAAAATGCTTGTCGCATGAACCAAGCAGCTAAGCACACGTGCATGTGTGTGTGTGTGTGTGTGTGGGTGGGTGTTTGAGGGGGGATATCTGTAGCTAGATATAAGTACATACATATATGTTTAATTTATGGAGAGCAGTCCAGCAGCAGACACACAAAAAGCTAGCCAAAGGCTGCCTCTGGCTCGGCCAAAATGCTTTGCCTGGGTCTGGGCTGAATTTTAACCCGTTAGTTAATGATTGCAGTCGAGGCTTTTGGGAATTTGGAATTATGGAATCCAATGGAAATTGACGAACTCTCCATTGAAATGAAATTGTGAGGCTTGTCTAGCCGCAGCCAGAACGGCTTAAATTGAAACTTTAATAAACTTGGACTAAGTGAATGAATTATGTGCATGTGACAGCATTTGTGAACGATATTGACATCTTGTCAAGGCATTTTAAGGGAGCCCAAGCTGTGATTGGCTTAGCAATTCGACATTAAAGTTGCATGAAAGTTTAGCTAATAAAGTTGAAAAGTGTCTTAAAAATATTTAATATTTGATTTATGTTAGTTAAAAAAAAAAAAAAATATATTATAATAATACATAGAAAAACTTCAAAAAGAAATTATTATTAAATTAAAAATCAGTAATATATATATTTACTATCTCTAGAAAATATATAAACAAAATTAAAATTTACAATATTAAATTATTATTTAAGTAAAAATACGATTTAGTAAATATTTTCTGCAAATTTAAATTTTCATTTAAAGCGAGCTAAAACTAAATAACAAATAAATAAATCTACTATATTTTTGTACAAAAAAATATTTAAGAATTTATAATAAATTGTTATAGTATAAATAAGTTTTAGTTTAGAAAAAATAAGTTTTAAGCTTGGTCAAATTGAAAAAAAAAAAAAAAAATGTTTTTCCTCTCATTTTTCATTGAAAAATGAATATTGGCTTAAACAAAATAATTAGCTTATTTTTAAATACAAATTAAATAAGGGCAAAAATACATATATATATATTTTAAAGAAGCTCTCAAACAAAATCCGTCTCTATTAATAGGTCAATCTAAAGGCAAGCCATCAAAATCTACTCTCTCTCACTCTCTCTCACTACACTCGCATAGCAACTATCAGGAATTGAAGTAAATCAACAAAGATGAAGTCAACAATTTGTGACAGGTGCACAAAAATGTGCCCAAAAAGTAAGAAAAGAGAAGAGAAACGAGAAGAGAAACAAAACAAGAAATAAAATGAAGCAAATCAGCAATTTATTATATTTGCCAACCAATTTGTGATGTTATCCTATAGAGTGGCAACAGTGGGTGGGCAGGGTGCAGGGCAGGTGAGAGGGCGGACGCGAGTACTTTGGGGCATAAAAAGTGTCAACTAATCAAATGTCACAATAAAGAAAACAAAGAGCAAACGCATAAAAGAAGGCTGAAAGCCGAGAGAGAGAGTGAGAGTGAGAGCAATCAAAATACAAAAGTGCTGGCAATTTGTGTACTAGATGATGGGCGTACAAATGCCACGCCCACAAATTGCAATACCCCCACACACACACACACACACATTGGCAGTGCTTTCTAATGCGCCAAAGCCATTTAGTTCATTTGTTTTGCGTGCGCAATAAAAATGTTATCATTTTTTATTTGTTTGTCTTTTTCTGTTTTCATTTTTTTTTTTTGTGCGTTTTAAAACGCGCGCAAACAGCGCCAAAGCGGTTAGCGCGTCGCATGGCACAAAAAAAGAAAATGTTTATGGCTTGTTATTTGAACATAAAAGCATTTTGCAAGCGACACCCCCCCCCCCCCCTCACACACACACTCACGCACACCCACACACACATATGCGAAAGCTCAAAGAACGTGACACTCTTTACATGTGCAGCATCCCCAAAAAAAAAACGAAACACAAAATTATCATTTGAAAGAGAAAACCGAAAAAAGGAAAGAAAATAAAACAAAAGACAATGAAATTGTCAAAAATATGTGAAACGAGACACGCATCAAATGTTGAAGAGCGCTTCAGAGGCTGCGAATGGAGCAAAGGAGAACAGTGGAGTGCAGAGGGGTGCCAGAGGGTTGCAGAGGGCAGAGTAGAATGGGTTTAAGCGTTGCCCATTGTTGTAACAAACAAATAAATTTATGTGCGCCATTTGCAAATGAATAAAGACAAAGATAGAGAGGGGAGAGAGAGAGAGAGAGACAGCGAGCAAGTGCGAGCGCGAAACTTCGTAGCCAATAAAAATTACAAAAGCAAGTGCCAAAGCAGCTGAGAAGTTAGCTGAGAAGTGTCGACACTTGGCCTAACCCTTAAGCCAGGCGCCAGGACACGTACGCAGCAGGAGCAGGAGCAGGAGCAGGAACGGGACTCTATAGGTTCCACTCCATGCTCAGCTATAATACGAATGTTAGCCAAAAGGTCTCAATGGCCAAAAGAGCGTGACGCAAATTGCTAACAAGTAATGGCAAATGAAAAGCAAATGAAAACCAAAAGCGAACATAATAAGAAATGTTGCTACGCCTGGAAGCAGGGATAGAGAGAGGGGGGTTGGAAAGTGTGCCGAGGTTAAGCAGCTGAGTCGTGAGGTTAGCGCCATTGACCGGAAATGTAAAATGCACTTAGACGCCAGCGTCGCTGGCGAACAAAAAATATATATCGCTATCAATAAATTCGCACGTAGCGCTGCCAAGTGCTGAAAGCATTGCAAAGCCAGTGGCGTAACCAAGCAGGGGGTGGGGAGGGGTGTTGGGGTGTTGAAACCTGCTTGATGTGGATATTTTTGTGGATAATTGCTAAAGCCAGGCAAGGCTGCAGCCTCTCACTTCTCTCCCGCCTGCTGCTGCTGCTGCTGCTTGCAATTTGAGCTTTGAAACAAACACGCGCCAACTGCAGGAGGCGAGCGCAGAGCAGGAGCAGGGGCGAACTAGCTGACTTAAAGGGGGCGACTTACACCCATACGTATGTAGCTTAAGGTCGTGCGGCTGCTGCTGCTGCTGTGGTAACTGCTTTTAGTGAAAATTGCTTCATTAGAAGCTGCGTCGGCAGCGAAATTCAACGATTCGATACGTTTCGATGCCCATTCGCTGATTGTGGCTGCAGCTGCTAGCGAGAGAGAGAGAGACAGGGAGAGAGAGAGAGAGAGAAAGACAAATCGAATCGCGAGTGCATAGAGCGCTATGGTCTTTGGTTTATATAGAATAATAGCTCAATTAAGACATTCAAGTGGCAGTTTAAGTTGTTTAATTTTTAAGAAAATGTAGAGAAAGGAGTTAAGTGAACAGTATAGAAGAAAGATGAGAAATGAATAAATCAGGACGTTAAGTAAGCAGGAGCAGAAAGAAGTTGAGAGAGTGACAAAGATAGAAGCAGGTAGGAGAGTAAAGAAATAAGATAACAGAGCAGTAAATAAGTAGAAATGATAGAAATAGAGAGAATATTATTATTTATTATTATTTACTGATTATTATTTACTCAGAAACTAAAGATGCGTTAAATATTATTTTTTTCTTTATTTATTTTTATTTTATTTATTTATTTGTATTTATTTATTTATTCACTTATTAATTTATTCATTTATTTATTTATTCGTTTATTTATTTATTTATTTATTTTTTTTATTTGTTTATTTATTTATTTATTTATTTATTTATTTATTTATTTATTTATTTATTTATTTATTTATTTATTTATTTATTTATTTATTTATTTATTTATTTATTTATTTATTTATTTATTTATTTATTTATTTATTTATTTATGTATGTATTTATTTATTTATTTATTTGTTTATTTATTTTTTTATTTGTTTATTTATTTATTTATTTATTTATTTATTTATTTATTTATTTATTTATTTGCTTATTTATTTTTTATTTGTTTATTTATTTTATTTATTTTATTTATTTTTTTTTTGTATTTTTTTGTATTTTTTCCATTTTTTTTTTCTTTTTTTTTTAAATAATTATATGGGACACTTTATTTTTAATCAATTTACGCTGTAAAAAGTGTTGTATAAACATTTTTTTTTTTTATTTAATAATGCATTCGTATTTAATAAAATAAATAAAAAAAAATAAATTAAAAAATATATACATATATTTTTTTATTAAATAAAATTTATAAAGTATATCTAAAGAAACTACAAAGACTATAGACAATTAATTTGTTATTTTTACTTTATTTATTTATTTGCCTATTCCTTATACATATATTTAAATAAAATAGAACTGGATAAAATGAATCACTATATCAGTTATATGGCCCATCTTTTGTAAGTACTTTAAAAAATAGCTATACAATAAAGCGTAGGCTCTCTTTTTAGAGCCGTTTCAATTCAATTAGAAAAGTGGAAATAGGCTCTACCCACTTTCTAAACCCTTTACCCTTTATAACCTACCTCAACTCTCGCAATTTCTCAATCAGTTGCCATAGCAGCAGCCGTGGAAACAACGTCCAGAGTCCAAATGGCATTTGATATTAATTTAAGTTCAACCAATGAGAAATTTAAGGTAAAATTACTCTATCAAGCTAATTGCCAAAATAGAATATGGAAAAGGCTGCGTAGGTCAGTGGAAAGAGCCAAATGCGGCAAGCTGACTAAACAAGTTGTTTGTTGCTGTTTGTTGTTGTTTGTTGTTGTTGTTGTTGTTGTTGCTGTTACTTGGCTCGTTTGCATTCATAAATCAAAGAAGCATGTGTCTGTGTCTATCAAACAAAACAGACGGGAGAAGAAAAAAAAAAATGGCCAAACAATGGAGCTGCCCAAAAGATTATAGGCAAAATGGCCGCACAATAAATATGAAATATATATATATATATATATATACTAAATATAAATATATATATATATATATATATTTGTATATATAAATATGAAAGGCATAGCAACAGTCGGCAGCAGCGGCGGCAACAACAAATGGGGCATAAATTACACATGGCCATAGAAAAATGATATGCCAACAACATGAAACAGATGCTGAACGGCGGAGTAGGAGACGAGGAGGAGAGTGGAGAGTGGAGAGAAGAGAGGAGCGGGAGCAGGAGCGGGTGTAGATTTTGCGGGGAGACTTTGCAAAACGCGCGCTCTCATCATTTATAAATGCTCGCGGGAGCACACAGAGAGAGAGAGAGAGGGAGATAGAGAGAGAGAGAGAGAGGGAGAGAGAGAGACACTCTTTGTTTTGTGAAAGGGTATATTGGTTTGTTACTTAAATTGAACTACTAGCCAAGCAGGAGTCCATTCATCCCTCTATACCTCTCTCTTTCCTTCCGAGGTTCCCAAAAAATCGAAAGACTTGAAATTTGCAATATATACAGTGAATCAATAATATCTTCGTACAGCAGCAACTTTTTTCTTTGGGAACGAAAAAGACATATAAATAGTAAAAAACTAACCAAAATTTTGATGCAGTTTTATTATCTTATACATTAATCTTAATTTACAACAAAAAGAATTAGGTCAATATGTTGCTTAGTTAAATAGTTATAACTAAAAGTACATACATTCAGTTAACTAATAAAAGGTTTGCCTCTACCCACCAGGGGCGTGGAAAAGTAGAAAATGCTACTTATGCCCAGTAGCTGAGAAACATTGTTATTTGAAGTGCTTCAAATTGACATTGGATCAAAATAATATGGATGATATATGTATCTACTCCCATCGGGCGGGACAACAGTTGATTCTAAGGTATATTAGAGTTGGAAGCCTTAAAGGAAGATTAATGTAAAAACAAAATTTACCTACTCTACTACGTCCCTTCTCTACTCTACTCATATCTTCCACATCTACCAGCCTGGAAGCTATACAGTTAAATCTCTCGCTAGACTCCTGCTAGACTCCCTTACCGAATCGAACTCAAGTGTGAGCGAGTATTATGCAGTCGGTAGCATTCAAATGCAACGTTTTTACTTTAGCTTTTTTTTGGGCTGAGCTCAAAATGATGTTAGGCACGAAAATTTCGTTTTGGCTGGCCAAGTTTCCGCTGCTCCTAATCGCATTACAATGAAAATTGATGATGATGTGGAATGCGAAATGTGAGATGTGAGTTGTGGACTCTGGAATGTTGCACAAAATAAACCAAAAAATAACCAACAACAACAACAACAACAAGAAGAAGAAAAACTGACAAGAAACATAAAAACGATGCAACATATTTTGTTGCTGCTGCCACAAAGTGTGACCCGAACTGAATGGCAGTTGCCTCTGCTGTTGCCGGTTGCTGTTGGCTGGTTGCAAACGCACTTAAATTCAATTGCCAAAGCCAACATAGAGAGCAGCGGCAACAACAGCAAATATTGTCAAGCGAGCAGCCAGTTAACAAAGTTTTCTGAACGGAAAAACCAGAGCAGAGCAACGATTGCAGCCCGTTGGCTACTTAAACTGGCCAACGAGCCACCAATAGTAAATGCCATAAAAATATACAGCACTATTGCTATACCTGTCTCACTCGCTCACACACACTCTCTCTCTCACTCTCTCACACACTCTCTGTCTGTGTGTAAACAACGATTGTGCCGAAATTGTGGAACGCATTTAATTGAATTGAAAAACTAAACATCTAACGGGAAACAAAAACAAGGCCATAAAACTGCTGCTTAAATGCTCTCACACAACTAACAGCAGCGAGTATTAACAACTAACAGTTCTATAACATAATGTAGTTAACATATGTGTATGTAAGTATCGGTTGTTATTTTTTGAAACTATGAGAACTAACGATGAGACAAGTTCATATTTTGCAATACCCACGTATTCTCACGTAGTTATGTCTTAGGATTCACAGATTTCAAACAGTTCCTGAGTTCTTACGTAGTTGTATATTAGAACCTAAGTAACCTGGAGTTCAAAGATATTGATTCTTTCATTCTTAGAATCGTTATTTCCCTAAAACATTTTGTCACAAAGTTTTAAAGCCCTATGCTACTAAGATCCGATCTTCAGTCCTTGCAGCAGCTAGTGCTAGAGATATTGTCAGATATACCCACATTGTTATAAAGTTCTTAAGTGCTAGACTCTTAGAAATGAGGTACCCAGGGTCCAAGTTCTTGGCTCTTATAATGAAGAGGACTACAATCCTAGACTCTTACAGTTTAAAGTCCTAGACCTTGTACAGCTTGAGAGCCTAGAACTCGAAACTCAACCAAGCCGAGGGTTTTAGAAGCTGTGAAGAACAACATGATCTAAAACCAATAAATAAATGCTGGTTTCCTAAAGTTCTACTATCACCAATTCTAGAGATCTATGGTTCTAAAGCCGAGTTTCTGCTCGGCATGGTTTTCTTAAGTTATGTTTAAATTTTCCCGGAAACATTTTATTTAAAGCTTTATCTTACGGATGACATTTTAATAGTCTCAGCATCACACATCTCTGATTTACCATCCCTCTCTAGAGTACTTTACACATTATAAGGAAACCTTCGCCTAATCAAAGCACAATGAAACCCTTTGGCGGTGAGGGTATTGAAAACATTTCGGCAATCGGGCGTAGAGAGCGCGCGACGCCGTTACGTTTCCAATTACACACTTGATGCTTAGAGTTCCGTGTGTGTGTGGGTGTGTGTGTGTGTGTGTATTGGCTGGTGTGTGTTGCCATGTTAAGTAATATGATGAGGCTTTAGCCTGGCCAAAAAGGTATTATCCGCGCAAAGTCAATTAGAACGGCGATGCCGTTTGCCCAGGTGCTGCCCAGGTGCAGGCAGCTTCGGCGTTACACAACCGTCGAGGCCCGCGGCTGGCCGACAATGCGCATTAGGCTGATGGAGGTGGGTGCGTGGCTGTGTTTAGGTTTGGCATTTTGGATGCCTTTCAGCTAAAAGCGTTGGGCTTTCACATGACTCAATGAGCTTTATATGCCTGTAGAGAGGGGCGTGCGGGGGGCGGTTAAGGTGCTTGGACTTGTTTGTCAATTACGCCATGAATTGAAATATGCCAGCCAGGCAGCAGACTGCCTCCATCTCCTGCTACGCCTCCTGCTGCTGCTGCTGCTGCTGCTGTTATCCATTTAATGCCAATCTTGACTGCCTTGACGAGCGGCCTAACTGGCAAACTGGCTGGCAAGGCAGGTGGAAATCCGCAACGTAAGTTCACATTTTAAACGGAAGTTTTCGACCACGCGTGCAACGAGCTAAGCTGAAACATTTAGAGCGCATTATGGACGCTCAAACTACCGTTGAGCTGCAGGCATTTATCGTAAACTTCAACTGCCTGTGTGACGCGTCAAGGATTTGCCAAACATTTAGCCAACATGACACCCCTTTAACGCCCACTAAATCCCCAGCAAAACCCTTACCCAACTCAAACACACACGCAGAGAGAGAGAGAGATAGGGAGAGTCGTAGGCGCTCGACTATATCAATATGGGACATAAAAAACAATGACAACTCTGTTAAAAGGGCCTGTCGCTGCTTGCCCTGGCAAAAGGGTTGCCTGAGAGAGCGGGGAGCGGGGAGTGGGTAGTGGGGACAAGGGCGAGTGAGTTGTCCGAGAGAATCAGCTACGGCAACAATGAGAAATGCTAATCCAATTGTTGGGGCCTAGCCGGCCCGGATTCACATTTGCACAGAGCTGACGCAGCTGTAGCTAAATAAGGATGTGATTGTAAATACACTGAGAAAAAACGGTGAGCTCTAAGTCTGGGCAGAAACTAAGAGTGAAAGTAGATCGAAAGAAAATAGAGGAATATTCTCTATTCTTTATGTAAAGGAGGAAAGGGGGAATCGAAAGAAAAGAAGAATATTCTCTATGAATGTCTCTCTGTTTCTGAATCTCTTAGGTGCAATATTCTCTCTCTCTATCTCTCTCTCTCTCTCAATCTCTCTCTATCCTTACCTTTACCTTTCTTAGGCCCTATTCTCTTCTCTAGGCAGATAGACATATCTCTCTAGTTGTATATATAAATAGAACTAAGCTTAGCAACTTTTCTACTTATTTCTATCGCTCTCT
The DNA here is from genome assembly GCA_035045965.1 of Drosophila aldrichi. Taxonomy (NCBI): domain Eukaryota; kingdom Metazoa; phylum Arthropoda; class Insecta; order Diptera; family Drosophilidae; genus Drosophila; species Drosophila aldrichi. Next base: position 38,573 of record JAWNOM010000181.1, read on the forward strand.
CCTTCACTTTTGTATACTTGCGGCATACCTCGCAGTATTCTCGCATTAGCCTCGCAGTATTTCTCTCTATGTCTCTCTCTCTCTCTCTCTCTCTCTCTCTCTCTCATATATACTTGTACAGTGAACGCAGTATCGTCTCTCATATCTCTTTCTTTCCCTCACTCTTCTATACATATACAGGCATCAACGAATCCTCTCCTATTTCACCAGCTCTTTTTCTCTTTCTCTCGCTCTCTCACTCTCTCTCTCTCTCTCTCTCTCTCTCTGTCTTGCTACCTCTCTGCCTCTTTCGCAATGATTTATTCTTATATCTATCGCACTCCCCCCTCTCCCTCACTCTCTGTCTCTCTCTATCTTTCATTCTCTGTTTGTCTCTCTATCTCTCTCTCTGTCTCTCTTTCCC
>JAWNOM010000182.1:0-12500 GCA_035045965.1 Drosophila aldrichi
AGTTTTTGCTGCATACTTTTGGGCTGCGCATTTTTTGTATTTTTGTTTTATTTTTGATTTATTAAAGCATCTTTGTTCGCTGCAGGTAAGAAAAAAATCTTTTAGAAAAATAGCTCCTATTCAGCTATATCCTTACGCAGGACGAAAGTAATTGATGTTTTAGACTCACGAGGAGTAGCGCCAATGTTTGCCCGCAAAGGATTGGTATGTTATCTAAGAACCAAGGACTTGTAAAATTTCCGTCCCAATGCTTATACCAGAAGAAATCTTGTATAACTTGTACAATAAAAGTACGATCTGTATGTCCTTTGGCTAATTTGTACTCCTTGACATTATGCACTATGTGAGATGTCACACGCCAGGATCTGCAAGGATGCGGCTGAGTTTGGTCGATTTGATCTACCATGAATGTCCTTTGATCCTTAGATGACCCCCCAATATTTTGATGTAAATCGATGTATTTGGTCCTTCCGATGTCAACGCATCGAGTCTTATCAAAATTTGCAAGGATATGACCAAGTTAGAGCTTATTTTCTATATCAGGATATTCTTTGCATAGCCATAACTCAGTCATATCCCTGACGATCCTGTAAGGACATACCATTTTGAGCTCGTGAGCAACTCAGCTATCGATTGGCATTCAAGGATTTTGAGGATTCCATAAAAAATTTTATCCCAAATTTTTGCAAGGGGTTTGGTCGAAAAAGGGCCAACTGCCACCTTAACTTGGCTATTTGAAGGACTAGCAGCTTGTCTTTTTAACCATAGAAAGTCCTTAGGCCACTGATGACGAATATGAAAGTAGAAGGACGAAAGTCCTTTTAACAACGGATAAATAGGGACTTTTTTGTGCAGAGAAAACTGCCTCTAGCTCAGCCGTATCCCTGCGTATCCTGGCAAATTTGACAGCACACTAAATGGGGTCACCAGGACTACCAACTGGCCAAAGAACATTAAAATCGTCCTGGCGGTTAACGAGATATTGGCGTTTTAGCGTGTTTTGGGTGATTTCCTTATCTGCCGAGGCCGCTCGGCATTTCAAGTCCTGGACTCTTAGGTAACCCCTCAATATTTTGATGGGGATCGATGCGAATGGCTCACACGATCCTAACGCATCATTTTCTTTTGTCCTGCGAAAGGATATGGTGGAGTTATGCCTTAAAAACTAAGACGTGAGGAACTCGCAGAATTCGCTTTGTATTGGAGGAGAAAGAAACAACATATTTTATTTTAGCTCAGTAATGAAATTTATTTAAAAAAATATAAATACATTAAAAAAAAAAATCATATCTTTCAATTCATTTTTAACTACATATTTTAGCTGAAAAAAATAAATAAATATCAAAATTACGTTTAAAACGATCGTCAATTGCAGTTCATTTAAATTTTATTGCATACTTTCAGGCGGCAGCTTATATATTCACCAACCATACACCAATTCGCATAATTTCAGTTTTTGCTGCATACTTTTGGGCTGTGCATTTTTTATTTTTGTTTTATTTTTGTTTTATATTAAAGCATTTTTGTTCGCTGCAGGTAAGAAAAAAATCTTTTAGAAAAATAGCTCCTATTCAGCTATATCCTTACGCAGGACGAAAGTAATTGGTGTTTTAGACTCACGAGGAGTAGCGCCAATGTTTACCTGCAAAGGATTAGTATGTTATCTAAGAACCAAGGACTTGGAAAATTTCCGTCCCAATGCTTATACCAGAAGAAATCTTGTATAACTTGTACAATAAAAGTACGATCTGTATGTCCTTTGGCTAATTTGTACTCCTTGACATTATGCACTATGTGAGATGTCACACGCCAGGATCTGCAAGGATGCGGCTGAGTTTGGTCGATTTGATCTACCATGAATGTCCTTTGATCCTTAGATGACCCCCCAATATTTTGATGTAAATCGATGTATTTGGTCCTTCCGATGTCAACGCATCGAGTCTTATCAAAATTTGCAAGGATATGACCAAGTTAGAGCTTATTTTCTATATCAGGGTATTCTTTGCATAGCCATAACTCAGTCTATCCCTGACGATCCTGTAAGGACATACCATTTTGAGCTCGTGAGCAACTCAGCTATCGATTGGCATTCAAGGATTTTGAGGGTTCCATAAAAAATTTTATCCCAAATTTTTGCAAGGGGTTTGGTCGAAAAAGGGCCAACTGCCACCTTAACTTGGCTATTTGAAGGACTAGCAGCTTGTCTTTTTAACCATAGAAAGTCCTTAGGCTACTGATGACGAATATGAAAGTAGAAGGACGAAAGTCCTTTTAACAACGGATAAATAGGGACTTTTTTGTGCAGAGAAAACTGCCTCTAGCTCAGCCGTATCCTTGCGTATCCTGGCAAATTTGACAGCACACTAAATGGGGTCACCAGGACTACCAACTGGCCAAAGAACATTAAAATCGTCCTGGCGGTTAACGAGATATTGGCGTTTTAGCGTGTTTTGGGTGATTTCCTTAGCTGCCGAGGCCGCTCGGCATTTCAAGTCCTGGACTCTTAGGTAACCCCTCAATATTTTGATGGGGATCGATGCGAATGGCTCACACGATCCTAACGCATCATTTTCTTTCGTCCTGTGAAAGGATGTGGTGGAGTTATGCCTTAAAAACTAAGACGTGAGGAACTCGCAGAATTCGCTTTGTATTGGAGGAGAAAGAAACAACATATTTTATTTTAGCTCAGTAATGAAATTTATTTAAAAAAATATAAATACATTAAAAAAAAATCATATCTTTCAATTCATTTTTAACTACATATTTTAGCTGAAAAAAATAAATAAATATCAAAATTACGTTTAAAACGATCGTCAATTGCAGTTCATTCAAATTTTATAGCATACTTTCAGGCGGCAGCTTATTTATTCACCAACCATACACAAATTTGCAAGTTTTTGCTGCATACTTTTGGGCTGCGCATTTTTTGTATTTTTGTTTTATTTTTGATTTATTAAAGCATCTTTGTTCGCTGCAGGTAAGAAAAAAATCTTTTAGAAAAATAGCTCCTATTCAGCTATATCCTTACGCAGGACGAAAGTAATTGATGTTTTAGACTCACGAGGAGTAGCGCCAATGTTTGCCCGCAAAGGATTGGTATGTTATCTAAGAACCAAGGACTTGTAAAATTTTGTCCCAATGCTTATACCAGAAGAAATCTTGTATAACTTGTACAATAAAAGTACGATCTGTATGTCCTTTGGCTAATTTGTACTCCTTGACATTATGCACTATGTGAGATGTCACACGCCAGGATCTGCAAGGATGCGGCTGAGTTTGGTCGATTTGATCTACCATGAATGTCCTTTGATCCTTAGATGACCCCCCAATATTTTGATGTAAATCGATGTATTTGGTCCTTCCGATGTCAACGCATCGAGTCTTATCAAAATTTGCAAGGATATGACCAAGTTAGAGCTTATTTTCTATATCAGGATATTCTTTGCATAGCCATAACTCAGTCATATCCCTGACGATCCTGTAAGGACATACCATTTTGAGCTCGTGAGCAACTCAGCTATCGATTGGCATTCAAGGATTTTGAGGATTCCATAAAAAATTTTATCCCAAATTTTTGCAAGGGGTTTGGTCGAAAAAGGGCCAACTGCCACCTTAACTTGGCTATTTGAAGGACTAGCAGCTTGTCTTTTTAACCATAGAAAGTCCTTAGGCCACTGATGACGAATATGAAAGTAGAAGGACGAAAGTCCTTTTAACAACGGATAAATAGGGACTTTTTTGTGCAGAGAAAACTGCCTCTAGCTCAGCCGTATCCTTGCGTATCCTGGCAAATTTGACAGCACACTAAATGGGGTCACCAGGACTACCAACTGGCCAAAGAACATTAAAATCGTCCTGGCGGTTAACGAGATATTGGCGTTTTAGCGTGTTTTGGGTGATTTCCTTAGCTGCCGAGGCCGCTCGGCATTTCAAGTCCTGGACTCTTAGGTAACCCCCCAATATTTTGATGGGGATCGATGCGAATGGCTCACACGATCCTAACGCATCATTTTCTTTCGTCCTGTGAAAGGATGTGGTGGAGTTATGCCTTAAAAACTAAGACGTGAGGAACTCGCAGAATTCGCTTTGTATTGGAGGAGAAAGAAACAACATATTTTATTTTAGCTCAGTAATGAAATTTATTTAAAAAAATATAAATACATTAAAAAAAAATCATATCTTTCAATTCATTTTTAACTACATATTTTAGCTGAAAAAAATAAATAAATATCAAAATTACGTTTAAAACGATCGTCAATTGCAGTTCATTTAAATTTTATTGCATACTTTCAGGCGGCAGCTTATTTATTCACCAACCATACACAAATTTGCAAGTTTTTGCTGCATACTTTTGGGATGTGCATTTTTTGTATTTTTGTTTTATTTTTGATTTATTAAAGCATTTTTGTTCGCTGCAGACTGCAGGTAAGAAAAAAATCTTTTAGAAAAATAGCTCCTATTCAGCTATATCCTTACGCAGGACGAAAGTAATTGGTGTTTTAGACTCACGAGGAGTAGCGCCAATGTTTGCCTGCAAAGGATTAGTATGTTATCTAAGAACCAAGGACTTGGAAAATTTCCGTCCCAATGCTTATACCAGAAGAAATCTTGTATAACTTGTACAATAAAAGTACGATCTGTATGTCCTTTGGCTAATTTGTACTCCTTGACATTATGCACTATGTGAGATGTCACACGCCAGGATCTGCAAGGATGCGGCTGAGTTTTGTCGATTTGATCTACCATGAATGTCCTTTGATCCTTAGATGACCCCCCAATATTTTGATGTAAATCGATGTATTTGGTCCTTCCGATGTCAACGCATCGAGTCTTATCAAAATTTGCAAGGATATGACCAAGTTAGAGCTTATTTTCTATATCAGGATATTCTTTGCATAGCCATAACTCAGTCATATCCCTGACGATCCTGTAAGGACATACCATTTTGAGCTCGTGAGCAACTCAGCTATCGATTGGCATTCAAGGATTTTGAGGATTCCATAAAAAATTTTATCCCAAATTTTTGCAAGGGGTTTGGTCGAAAAAGGGCCAACTGCCACCTTAACTTGGCTATTTGAAGGACTAGCAGCTTGTCTTTTTAACCATAGAAAGTCCTTAGGCCACTGATGACGAATATGAAAGTAGAAGGACGAAAGTCCTTTTAACAACGGATAAATAGGGGACTTTTTTGTGCAGAGAAAACTGCCTCTAGCTCAGCCGTATCCCTGCGTATCCTGGCAAATTTGACAGCACACTAAATGGGGTCACCAGGACTACCAACTGGCCAAAGAACATTAAAATCGTCCTGGCGGTTAACGAGATATTGGCGTTTTAGCGTGTTTTGGGTGATTTCCTTAGCTGCCGAGGCCGCTCGGCATTTCAAGTCCTGGACTCTTAGGTAACCCCTCAATATTTTGATGGGGATCGATGCGAATGGCTCACACGATCCTAACGCAACATTTTCTTTCGTCCTGTGAAAGGATGTGGTGGAGTTATGCCTAAAAAACTAAGACGTGAGGAACTCGCAGAATTCGCTTTGTATTGGAGGAGAAAGAAACAACATATTTTATTTTAGCTCAGTAATGAAATTTATTTAAATAAATATAAATACATTAAAAAAAAAAATCATATCTTTCAATTCATTTTTAACTACATATTTTAGCTGAAAAAAATAAATAAATATCAAAATTACGTTTAAAACGATCGTCAATTGCAGTTCATTTAAATTTTATTGCATACTTTCAGGCGGCAGCTTATTTATTCACCAACCATACACCAATTTGCATAATTTCAGTTTTTGCTGCATACTTTTGGGCTGTGCATTTTTTATTTTTGTTTTATTTTTGTTTTATATTAAAGCATTTTTGTTCGCTGCAGGTAAGAAAAAAATCTTTTAGAAAAATAGCTCCTATTCAGCTATATCCTTACGCAGGACGAAAGTAATTGGTGTTTTAGACTCACGAGGAGTAGCGCCAATGTTTGCCTGCAAAGGATTAGTATGTTATCTAAGAACCAAGGACTTGGAAAATTTCCGTCCCAATGCTTATACCAGAAGAAATCTTGTATAACTTGTACAATAAAAGTACGATCTGTATGTCCTTTGGCTAATTTGTACTCCTTGACATTATGCACTATGTGAGATGTCACACGCCAGGATCTGCAAGGATGCGGCTGAGTTTTGTCGATTTGATCTACCATGAATGTCCTTTGTTCCTTAGATGACCCCCCAATATTTTGATGTAAATCGATGTATTTGGTCCTTCCGATGTCAACGCATCGAGTCTTATCAAAATACTGAATACCTTACGTAATACTTTTACGTAGTTCCTCTACGTAATCCCTCTACGTAGTTCCTCGACTTTGCTTCACTTTGTTCCGCTGACTCCCAGCAGGCCTGGACGACTGAAGAAATGCTGCAGCTGCTGCCCTTTATATAGCGACCCTTTTACTCAAGCACTGCCTCTCTCAAATGTTGAGCCCGAAAGCAGGTAGAGCTCGTAGCAGTTGACCGTGAAGTGTCCAATGGGAGCGCTCTCTGCTGCTGTGAGCATTCTAGCTTCATTTTACCTACATACAAATACTAAAGGAGAACTGCTGCATACACATAGACAACTTTAATGATCTTCTGCACATCTTCTCTCCTTGCTTTTACTTTTACTCGAGCACTGTCTCTCTCAAATGCTGAAAGACGCGAAGAATTATTGAAATATAAGTTCTCCGATGGGCTCAGGGGATTTCCTAGTCGAGCAGTCTCGACTAGAGCTTTCTTACTTGTTTTTTCTTAATTTATTGAATAGTTCTGATAATATAATAATATTTAATAAAGGTAATGCTTTCTATAAAAATGACAATAAATAAATAATCAAAGCTTTGCACAAGAGATCATCAAAAACAACTGTATTACCTAAATTAAAATGCAAATATTTTTGCCAGCAAAAAATAAAACAATATAGAATTTGTTTTAAACATTTTAATTGAATTAATTTGTTGTGCTTTTAAATAAATAATTACAATACGCGTATTAAATTAAATTACAATAGCTTCTTTTCTAAATTGTTTTTATTTTTGTATTATTATTATTATTTTTTTTTTTTGTTAAAAAACTTCGTGAAAAAGAAGCGCCTAATCAAATGCACTACATCGAGTAGAGCGATTTGTAAAATTTCTATTAAATAAACTTACGAGCTAAATAATGGTTATGCAATAATTTAGAAAATTATATACAGAGCAAAAGGGAGGGAAAATAAATTAAAGTGTTTAAATGAGTCGTCAACTCTTTTTCATTTTTTATGTTAAATATAAAAATGGTTTTCAGAAATGAAGCGTGTAACAAATGGACCTAATTTAAGCTTTAGTTGTTGCTATTTTATCTGTTATTTGAATTGTTTCAATTGTGGTGCAGTGTGGTGCAGAAAATGATGATTGATTTGAACTGAAATCGTTGCTTGGGTTATGCGCTAGACTCGTTTTGGATGATAGGAGTGCGTGCCCATAACCAAAGAACGAGTTCGAGTTTGAGTTGAGGACGTGGGCGGATTTGCTGGGCATTCGCTAAGGATTTAGGCATAATACAGCGATCAAGACTACGATGCGACTAAAATTGTAGAATCTGATTGATCCAGTCTCGGAATTCAGAGATGCGCGTGTAAACGCCTGGCTGATTAGCCTCCGCACAGCCGATGCCCCACGAGATGACGCCGCCCAGATGAAAGCGTTTATCCGACTCGCGCTGCAGCACCATGGGGCCACCGGAGTCACCTGAAAAGTGAGTGAAATCCAATTAGTGGTTGCCATAAATCACATAAGCATTTAAATGAGAATATATGTATGTATGTATGTATGTATGTGTATGTGTGTGTGTTTACCTTCACAGGAATCGTAGCCGCCCTTCTTCCAGCCGGCACAGATGAATATGTGCGGTATGTGCTCAATGTAACCCGCTGAGCGGTACATGGACTCGCAGATGGTATTGTTGATGACAGGCACAGCCACCTCCTGCAGCACGCTCGGCAGTGGGCCATCCTCGTAGAGGCGACCCCAGCCGGTGACAAAGGCCGTCTGTCCAATAAAGTTCTCATCGCTGTCGGGCACACAGACGGGTATGATATTCGGCTGGAATACTACGGGCTCGTAGAATCTTAAAGGAAATTTAAGAAAACAATCAAAATAAATAGTAAATTTTGTTAACAGAATTTGCACTCACCTGAGCAGCGCCAAGTCGTATTCAAAGGTGCGCGGATCGAACTGTGGATGTGAGGCAACAATTTGCACACGTCGCTCCTGGAAGCCATAGGGCTCCTCTTCCTCGGCCAAATCGTATTCGCCCAGACGCAACAGCAAATCAGAGGGTGGTACACTGCAAGCAAGCAGGGGCGAAGGTACGTACGTATAAAAACCGTCTTTATCAGTCAACTGTGAGAGGCACTTACTTGTCAACACAATGCGCGGCAGTGATTGCCCAGTTCTCGTTGAGCAGCGCTGCGCCACACTTGTGCAGATAGGTGGAGGTGCGCCATTGGCGCAGGGATATCTGCCAGGGCCAGCGGCCGAAGGCAGAGTTTGCGCCGCCAACAATGCGCGGCTCGGGGAACATGCGACGGCCGCAGACTGCCAAAGAAAAAACGAAACAAAATAATAATGTAGAGATGGTAGGGGATTTTAATAGGCGAGCAGGTCACAATTAAAGTAATGGCCAGAACAACAACAACAACAACAACGGCAAAAAAAAAAGTGAAGCCTTTAAAACATTTTAATCACTACAACAGGCACTCAGTCATCCAGACGCATGCAATGTAATATGCTTTGGCCAACTCTTTTGGCGCTGCTCTTGTCTTGGCCAGGCCTTGACTTTGGCCAACAGTCAACGGCCTACTTTATGAGCCGCAGCCGACTCGTTTCGTGCATCAAGATATTTCAAGCTGCTCTCGCAAATCGGTCAACGGGCTTCAAGCCCAACCAACCAACCAACCAACGAGCCATGCAGAGAACAACTCCTGACTCATTTTATGCTCACAGGCTGCAGGAGTGGCGAGTGGCTAGCAATCGGACAATCGGACTAAGCAGGCACGATAAGCGCAGACAACGTGACCCAGGCGGCACAATGACCGCAACGCCAGTCATTATTGTAAATTATTGCTGTAAAAATTGCCATGGACATGAGTTGTTCCTCTTGGGGCAGTAAAAGCCGCGCTTTGCTTTCTAGACACACTGATGCTCCTGTGCAGCAGCAGCAGCATCCCTGCAACACACACACACACACTCACACACATACAGCCGCGTTGAGTATCATTCAGTCAGACATAAAGTTCTTACTCAAGGCCAATGTTCAGCCTTCAAATTGAATTTAATGGCCACGCATCTTTGTCTTATGGCCAAAGTCTGGTGTATTAATAGAATTCTTCGCTCTGCAGCAAACTAGTTTCGTTTTGTTCTTCATATTTGTTCACAAGCTATACATACGCTTAAATATGGGGTATATTTGCTATGTAGTATATAAGGTGGGAGCATGATAAGGATGCGAGTTGTAGCGAGCTCTAATCTTTCTTTGATTCTACACAATTTTTACTTATTTTTTTTATCAAAATATATCTATGCTTAATATTTTTAATTTTTATATTTTTTTGATATTTATTTATATATTAATTTATTATTTCAAAAAAAAAAAAAAAAAAAAAAAAAACGAACACGAGGATTGTTGTTTTTTTGTTTTTTTGTTTTTTTTTTTTTATATATAAATATTTATATATTTTTTGTTGTATGTTTATATATTTTTTATATGTTTATTATAAACTATTTATTTTTAAAGATTTTTGCTATAGCAATTTTTCTACACATTCATAAATTTATAAAGAAAAATATTTTTAAAAAATTATTATAAACAAATAAAAATATATACACATACAACAAAAAATATATAAATATTTATATATGTATATGTAAAAAAAAAACAACAATCATCGTGTTCGTTTTTTTTTTTTTTTTTTTTGTATAAATTAAATTTATATAAAGATTTTCGAAAGATTTTTTTTTTTATAAATTTATAATAAAAATTTTAAAAAAATGCAATAAACATATAAACAGAATAATAAATAAAAAAATATAAAAAAATGTAATAATAATAAATAACTAAATCACTTTAATATTTCTTCGTATATCATCTCAACTGAGGTGTCCAGCAATTTTTATGCAAGGACACTGGAATCTTGAGCTCAACCTAAATTTATCGTTTATATCGCCTAAAGCTAACTTTCTCTAAAATAGCATCATTTTAAAATTATTATTCCTTGTTTATATGCAATTTCAATCAAAATAAAATATAAATATAGAAATCTTAGAGCATTCAAACTTCGCCTAGCTAGCTTCCCAATTTTTTCTTCTCTCTTTTTTTTTTTTCCTATTTCTGTTCTTCGCTCTGGCTGTGCATCAATGAAGAAGCAATGCAATGTTGGACTCACCTTCCCGGTAATCGACGCCCTCCAGGCCAGTGGCAGGCGCTACGGTCGTGTTGCCAGCTGCATCGATTGTCGTTGTATTCGGCTCCTCGCCGCTGTAATCCGTTGTGGTGCTGCTGCTGCCGCTTGACTCGCTGCTTGAATCTGTGTAAGACGACGTTGAGGATACTAATTCCAAGCGTTCAGTTGTTGTTGTTGTTGTTGTTGTTGATGATGTTGTTGGTGTTCTTGTTGTTGTTGTTGGGGCTGCTGTTGTTCTTGTTGGTGGTGGTGCATCTGTGGTTTTGCTTGTTACAGTTGTTCTTGTTGTGGTTGTTGCTGTTGGTGTTGTTGTCGCCGTTGCTGGCGTTGTTGCCGTTGGCCTGGGCGGCTTTGTGGTTCTATGCGGCTTGCTAGTAACCACTGTCTCCATTTCCTCCTGACTCTGACCCGACTCGGAATTGCTGCCACTGCCAGCGCTGCCACCGCTGCTGGTGCTGACGCTGGTGGCCACCGAGATAACCACCTTGTCTGTGGCGCTGGGCGTTGCTGCAATTAGAGTTCGATTCATGTTTTATCTTGCATTTACCACATTTTACCTGCACCACTTACCTGTGCCAGCGCCCGTCGTCTTGTTGTTGTACAACTCGGGCAACAATGTGGGCAACGGCACCCAATCTCCGGCCGATTGTCCTGGCTGCCAATCGCTGCTAATGGTTGCATTCGTAATGGGTTCCGCTTCAACATCTGTCCAGGTGATCAGACCTGGTTTTTTGGTGGTGCTAACACCACTTGTCGCTGTTGCTGTTGCTGCTGCCGTTGTGGCAACTGTTGCTGTTGGTTTTGCTGGCAATTTGGGCGCTTCGGTTGTGAGCAGCGGTGCAGCGGTTGTTGTTGTTGTTGTTCTTCTGGTGGTGCTTGTGGGCGCTGCTGTGGTGCTGGTGGCTTTTGTTGTTTGACGGCGCGTGGGCTTGGGCGTGGTTGTTGTTGTTGTTGTAGGTGTTGCTGTTGTTGTCGTGCTGCTCGCTGGCTTTTTGGGCGCCGTTGTTGTTGTTGCTGTTGTGTGGCTGCTGCTGCTGCTGCTGGCTGTTGTTGGTTTGCGCGTCACTTTTGGGCCTGTTGTTGCTGTGGTTGTTGTTGGTATCACATCAGCCAACACCACGGGCACCTTGACTATCTCGCCCGTTGGCTTTGGCTTCGGCCTGGGCGCCATTGGCAGCTTGGTGGTTGTTGTTGTTGATGCAGACGTGTCCGATGTGGTTGCTGTTGCGGTGGTGCTGTTAGCTGGCTTGCGAACGGGCAATGTTGTTGCTGTGCTGCTGCTGCTGCTACTGCTGCTGTCGATTGGCTTGCGCGTTGCTGTTGTTGTTGTGTTTGCGGCGGTTGTTGTTGTTGTTGTTGCCGGCTTCTTGGCTGGCGCTGGGCGTCTGCTAGACTGCGGCTTGTGGGGTTTGGGCGTAGTGGTGCGCAGCGGTGGTGTTGGACGTGCTGTTGTTGTTGTCGTCGTCGTCGTCGTTGTTGTTGTTGGTGCAGCTGTGGTTGTTGGTGCTCTGGTGGTTGTTGTCCGGCTTGTTGTCTTGGCAGCGGTGGAACTACTGCTGCTGCTGCTGCTGCTGCTGCCAGCAGTGGGTCTGCTGTACCGCCGAGTGGTTGTCTCGGGTAAGCGATTGGTGGGTTCGGTGGCAGCTGGCGTGGTTGTCTCCACTATCTGGAAGGTGACAAACTTGCTCGGCACTGTGGTGGTTTCAATGCGCTGCTCCAAAGCTGGCCCAGTGGTTAGCATAGGACGCGTGGTGGTGGTGCGACGACGATGCGGCTTCACAGTGGTTGTTGGCTTTGCGTCTTGATTGGGCTTGACTGTGGTGCGCACCACAAAGTGTGAGTTCTTGTGGGTGGTGTGCGCAGTGCTGGGGCGCCGCGTCGTGCTGAATGAGTGGGTCGTACTGCTGCCACTGCTGGCGGTGCTGCTGCTGCTGGCACTAGTGCTGGTGGTGCGCACCGGTTTCAGGCTGCTTAAATAACTCTGGGTTACATTCTTGAGCAGATCGCTGGCTGTGTTCTGCTGCTGCT
>JAWNOM010000183.1:0-12092 GCA_035045965.1 Drosophila aldrichi
ATAAAAATTAAAAAATTAATAATAAAAAAATTTTTTTTTTAGTTGAAAAAAAAAAACAAGTAAGAAACTTCTAATCGAGACTGGTCGACTAGGAAATCCCCTGAACCCTTCGCGACACATACTGTGTCTATAGCATAGACGTGTATAGGCACGCACGCATACAGTACTTGTAAAGAAGTGCAGAAGATCATAAAAGTTGTCTACATGTATGCAACAGTTCTCATTTGGTATTTATATTGAGGTAAAACGAAGTTAGAATGCTCACAGCAGCAGAGAGCGTTCCCATTGCTCACTTGAAGCTCGACTGCAACGAGACAGTACGTGTGTAAAAGTGGCCCTATATAAAGGGCAGCAGCTGCAGCATATCTTCAGTCAGTCTTCAGTCGTCCAGGCCTGCTGGGGGTCAGCGCAATACAGTGAAGTAGAGTGTGTAAAGGCGTAGAGCCATTACGTAGAGGAAATACGTAAAGGAAATACGTAATGGAAATACGTAATGGAAATACGTAATGGAAATACGTAGAGGGAATACTTAGAAGAAATAGACAGGGGAATATTACTAAATCGACTCAGCTCGTCACCCTGATCAAGAATATATATATTGTGTGGGGTCTGCCACGCTTCCTTCTGCCGGTTACATATGTACATTTCAACAAAACCATTATACCCTGATTTCCCATTTTCAATGGGTTCAGGGTATAAAAATTATATAACCAAATAGATAACTAAATAAATGAAATATATACAGAAAATATGTACATTAAATATTATATTTTAATTGTACATATTTAAAAAAAAATTAAAGAAATATATAAATTCAATCAATTTTTTTAATAATAATTTTGTTATATATATTTTTTTTATTTTAGCAATTTCCCAGTTTCTATGAGCGTCATTAAACTCCACTTTCAGGAGACAATTATTTATATGTATGCTAAATATTATATATATGTTCTTTACCCTATTTAACATATCGAATTAGTTGTGTCCTTTGTTTTATTTGAAATTAAATAATATACAATTGTTCCATTTTTTCTATTTTGTATTAATATTTAATACTTCAGTCTTATATATATTCAGTTTATTTCCATTGTTTTTTTGTTTGCTCGACTTCTGTTATTATTTATTTCAAATCGATTGAGCTTTTCGCCATGCTCGCTCCACTGTGCACACTGCATTGCAGCACATGACGGCAACGGCGACGGCGGCGACCAATTGTCCAAGGCAGCGCCAACGATGCCGCTGAAGTCGCAACGGCCGCAACGTTGTCGTTCTTGTCTAGGGGCAATGCGAGCAGGGCGCTTCCAGCAGGAGGCTGCTGGATGAGAGGAGGCAGGAGAGCCAACGCTAGAGACATTGCGTTGAATCGTCTATTGAAGTCTTTGTGCTTGGCTTGTCTTTTGGCCATGGACGTTGGCTGAAAAAACTTGCCTCGCTGGTTGGCTGGCTGACTGGCTGGCTCGGGATCTGTTCGCCTGGTATATGTATATGCTTTCATTACGGGCTTAGTTCCTGTCACGATCAGTTGTTGGCATCGTTTATGCCGCATTGCCTCACACACTGGCAAGCCAGCATAGAGCCAAGATTGTGGAGAACTAGTTGGCCGCTGTTGCTGCTGCTGCTGCTGCTGATGCTGTAGCAGCTTCTTCAGCAACGTCTTTCAACTTATCTTAAACATACACACAGGCACAGGCACATGCATAGGTTCACATGTATGCAGAGCCGCACACAATTTGCATGTGGTACCCTGTACAACACCCCGTTGCTGCCGAGGTCCCTGCTTGGGCGCCTGGGCCGTTGTCACCCACTTCCTTTGGGTGCCGCCGTTGCTCCGGCTGCTGCTGCTGCGACTGCTGCTGCCATTGTACGTGCATGTAATTTATGCGTTTAGATAACACTTTGCTAATTTTGAATGGCATAAATTTTTTCTCTCCTTTTGTCGTTGTTGTATTTTGGTGCTTGCCTTGTGGCGTGCCTGTAATTGTGTGTGCGTGTATGTGTGCGCTTAGTTATTTGTTGTTGTTGCTGTTTTGCACATTCCCCGCTCACTTGGGCTGCATGCCGTGCTTATGATGATGTATTGATTGTTTGAGGTGTCAGATTTGTTTTCTCAACCACAGCCTACGATCCTCGAAGCTGGCCAAGCTCCTGCCGGATCAACTACGCATCGTCGTATCCCACATGCACATGCTCTTTGCCTGTCGTCTTGTAATTTTTCTTTTCATTCTTCTTGCTCTCTCTTTCGATTTTTGTTTTTTGCGTAATTAAAGAAAATATTTGAGATATGCCGAGATAATAGTGCTGGAATGTTGTTGGATTAATTAATTGAAAATGAGTAGTGGACCAGTCGTCGTCCGTTGACGCTGTCCATTGGCTTATTTGGCCTGGCTGGCTGTGGCCGCTGCTCGCTGCTCGCTGCTCGTATGGGGCAAGTTTGGAGCATGTCGCCCGTTTGCTTATCAGCGGCAGTGTTGGCTTTTATGGCCAACAGCAGCAGCAGCAGCAGCCACATGAGAGCGGCCCAGTGCGACAGTGCGACTGACTGGGACTGACACCGGACACACTGGCCAGGCCATTGTGATTAATAAGGATTTTCAAGTCGTTAGCCGCGAACGACAGTTTTTTTTTTCTTTACTTATTTTTTTTTTTTTTTTTGCTTTTGTTTTTATGGACACGTCTGCGGGCAAGGGCGAACGAAGGCAAATTACCGATTTCAACAATGTCGCTCAAGTAGCTTAACTTTAACTTTAATAAAGGCAAAAAATAAATAAAAAATAATCAAAATAAGGAAGAAGCAGAAGGGCAGGCTAGTCCGGTATGCACGACGACTAGATACCAAGATCAGAGTTACTAATATATAGAGATTTCTTCAATTAGAAGTCTATTCGAAATTCCATGTTTGATGTGATCTGTTTCTATTTATCTATTGTTGTTTTGTATTATAATAATAATCTAAGCAGATATCAGCAAAGTTATGCAAAAAAAAATAAATAAATAAATAAATAAAATGAATAAATAATAATAAATAAATAAATGAAAATAAAAAAAATAAATTTAAAAAAATAAATAAAATATAAAAATGAAAACAAAAATATAAAAAAAATAAAATAAAAATAAATAAATCAATTAAAAAAAAATCAAATTTAAATTTAAATTAAAAAAAAAACAAATTCAAAATAATATTCATAATAAAAAAAATAATAACAAATAATAAATGAAAACAAAAATATATAAAAAAAATAAAATAAAAAAATAAATAAATCAATTAAAAAAAATAAAATTTAAATTAAAAAAAAAACTTAGAAAATTCAAAATAATATTCATAATAAAAAAATAATAACAAATAATAAATGAAAATAATAATAAATAATATTTAAATACAAAATTTAAAAATAAATATATTCAAACTATACAAGAAATAAATACAAAAAAAAAAACAATTGAAATGACCAAACAAAATAAATAATAAAATATTTCATACTCTTTCAGTTATGCCTTAAGATTTTTATATGTAATATAAATATATATCTGATAAACTAGGTTTCTTCAGCTTCTATACTCTCTCTTAGTCACCTTCGCCATAGCTTCCTTCATACTCTTCAAGTGATTTTTAATTGATGCAGGGTATAGTAGCAGCAGCTTCAGCAGTCGTAATAGCCATAGAGGCAGCCGTCGCAGTAGTCTAGTTGCGCAAAATGGTGATGCTTGAATAATGATGTGATAACCGTAGGCATAAACTGGCCACTGAAACGGAGCCCAAGTGGTTGCTGGGGGATTGGACGACTCTGTCCTGCCCTCAACTTTAAACTAGATATACAATTTAGCAGCGTCCAGTTGGAGCCGTGTGGTGCGGGGGCTGTTGCGCAGTGTCCATCTCAAACTTCACGACGCAGCTGCATTTTTCGCTAAACAAGAAAAAAAGAAAATAACGAAGAAGAGACAGGAGTTGGTTGCTTAAAGTTTTCAAATTATTCTAAGTAGGGCAGCGAGCGGCGGCAGCATAAGATTAGTCATTGGGGGAAATGTATCCTTGGGCCTCTGTCCCGGATTAGAGGCGAATTAAATTCAAATTAAATTTTACTCAATGCGCATCAGAGTGAACTGATACGTAAGATAAGTCAATTGAAATTACAGCTGAAATCCGAAAATGGGGCTCAGCCTTCGGCTGGCGAAATGAATTGCTTAGCTGAGTATGAAAATTGAAATTATTTTGCAAATGGTTTGCGAAATTTAATTATTTGGAAAAACAAATTGAGAAAATGGAAGAAAAAAACGAGTGAAGATATATGTGAAATATTGAATTAACAAAGGGAGACAAAATAAAAAAATTAAGAAAATTAAATTAATAACTAATAAAAAACGTAAACCATAAATAAAGTAAATTAATACAATATGAGAAAAAATAGGAATAAATAAAATACAACAATAAATAATATATATATTTTTAAATTAAATTAAAGTTATAAAATCCATAAAAAAATTGTAAAAAAAATAATACAACATAAATAAACTTCAACTTATTTATATGACAAATATAATTATCACAACAAATGTCGACCTTGTTCCAATAAAAAGTTCAACATCTGCATGTTTTTTTTTTTTTTATGCTTGTAAATAGATCTCTTTTTTATCAGCTGCATCTTAATAATTATGAACCAAAAATTCATTAAGAACTCTTTAATTATGTTAATTAAAAGAATGGGGCCCCCGCCATGTGTGGGTCACCCTTGTGAAATGCTGTAAATTTCAGCTGACTTATAGCATGTGTGGACTTTCAGCTGTCACTGTCGCAGCGGGACGACTGACCATAACGTAAGAACTGTATCGCTAATTAGAAGAACCAACAAAGCCAACATAAAAATTTGAGCTGCTAACAAAAATGCATGAAACATGAAATCGAGAGGCAGACAGAGAGCGAGAGAGAGAGAGAAAGAGAGAGAGAGAGAAAACTGCACGGCAATTTCGTGGCAGGCTTTCTTTTCTCACAGCGCGAGTTTGGTCTGGGCCACGCGGTTGCACATTGAATGAAGCCCACATTTTTGTTAATCATATGCGGCACTAAAACTCAATCAAATTTCATTGCTGCGGCGTGCACAACTTACAACGAAATCAACTTTAAAGGCGAGCGAGCGAGCGCGGGGCAATGCACACCGGGAGAAATGTTCAGATCGTATATAAAAATACAAATCTGTTCGACCCAAAAGAAAAAATCACGATAAAATACTTAAAAGCCGTTGGATGAATAAGAAATACACTAAGAGAGTTAAGATTGAAGACAACATATGAAAGAAAATTTTAAAAATTATTAATCTACAACAGGCGCGTAGCCAGAAAATTTTTTCGGGGGGGGTTTTCAGCAAATATTAAATTCAGATATTCGTACTTAATAATAATCAAGTCGGAAAATAGACATTGTGTTGTAGAAAAAAAAAATTGACCTTTATTTCAATTTTTTTTTTCTACAACACAATGTCTATTTTCCGACTTGTTTTCGCCATTTCGTTCAAAATATCCTCTGGAGTGACTTCAATTTTAGAGTGGATGTTGAGCAAAGCTAGTCCGTTTAACCTCTCTTGACCCATTGTACTTCTTAGGTCATAACCTTGTTAATGAAAGAGACAATAGAAAAAACGTTACAGAAAAATTACATATAGCACATATAGCACATTTTTTTAATTCACCTTGGCCAACCATTAAAGAAGACTCAACTTTCAACTCTTTCAGAGTTGTTAGAAGTGCATTGCTGAGCCCTTTCCCGGTTACATCTTTCACAGGTGTGAAACACAAAAAATCTTCCTGAAGTCGATATCCCTCTTTTGAATTTTCGGTATATCGCACACAGATTGAAAATTGTTCAATTCCGCTGACGTCAATGGTATCATCAGCGATAACTACGAAACATTTTGACTTGTTAACGCGCTCGACAAGTTTTTCTGTAATCGTTTTTCCAGCAGCATTTATTATTTCGTTTTGAATAGATGGACTTGTATATGTAGCTTTGGCAGAAGCAGTGTCCAAATGTTGACGTAAATCTGCATCACCACTTTCCAAAGCAAAACGCAATAGTGCTTTGAAATTTCCTTCACTTTCTTTTGCAACTTCCGTGGATATTGAACCGGAATCACGATGACCTCTTAGTGCGATCCCTTGTCTGCCACATAGAAGTACAGCCCGGATAATGGGAGTCAATTTCCGTCTATTGTCGATTCGCATTTTTATTCGACTCAAATCGATTTCACTCAAAATATCGTTTTTTTTTTGTTCTCAAAAACAGATTTGAAATTCTCTGCATCGATGAAAGCATTTTTGTGGTACTCTTTTTCTTGATGATCTCGGAACATTTCAAGGGCTTTTTTCCAGTTCCTGAACGGTGCCCCCACAAAAGCTTTCACAATTTGATGACTCCCCTTGCCAACTGATCCGACTGCAAATAAAACACAAAATTTGCAGTAAACTCCATCTTCTTCAGCCGAGTAAGACAACCATTGAAAGGATCGCAACCAACACAACTGAAATTTTAAATTTCGATTGCTTGATGTTGGAAACTTAAAAGTTTCATCTGGGACCCATACATCAACAAGAAGTTCATATTTTTGTTTGTCGTTCAGTTTTTTCCGGCAGTAAGTAACAATGTCTTTCGGGGAAACCTGCAAACATTTTTTTATTTGTAAAATTTCTATCTGGATCCGAAATTTCTATTTGACACTTTCAATTACAAAGTTATTGATATGGAAAAGTGGAAAACAATTTGCTTTTCCCAGCTGCATTGGGAAAATTACGATTCTTATTGCTAGTAATTGTAACTTCGCGTATTACAAGTAGAAGCATTTTGAATCGAATAAAGGTACAATTGACTGCAGCAGCATAAGTAATGACTGTTAAATACCTGTGCAATTTTGGGCTCGAGTGAAGATGCTGTATCGAGAGCCTCTGCTTGCTGCTTATCAGTTTGCTTAGAAGTTTCCTAAATGAAATGTAATATATTTTTATAACCGTAAGTTTGAGGAAATCCAAAACATGATGATTCACTTGATATTCCAACTTGTAGTATTCGATATGACAATTTTTACTTACCTCCTGATTTTCTAACTTAGGTCTTTTAAGGAAAAATTGACGAATGTCCATTCTTGTGTATGTGATCTTTTTAGTGTTTACTCACTATATTTAAGTTTACACGCTTTTTAGTGTTTACACTCAATTGGTTAAATCACAGAAAAATAAATATCATTCACTGATCGGTGGTAAGAACGCTGGTCAGGGTGGAATGGAAAACAACATCAATTTTCAAAATGCTGTAATATATTACGGAAGTTCAAGAAATTGTCGCAAGAATTTCCATTCATTCCATTGCAGCCGAGTCAAAATAAACGGCCTCGCTCAAAACAGACAAATTTATTTCAAGACGGATTGGGCACACTGCCTACAGCCCACACTACGATCAGCTGTAGTCAGCTGATTGACTTAGTGTGGCAACTTAGCGAAGATAAGCGAATGTGGCAATATCGGGATTCGCGGAGAAAAAACGTGCTTTTGAAATTATATGTATGTACATATGTATGTATAAACTATGAATGATTTCTCCACACTGAGAAATATAATTATATGTTGTTTCTTGTATTTATGTCGTTGTTATCAATAGTACTTTCTTCACAGAATTTTCTACAATAAATAAAGATATTATTTTATTACAAAAGTATTTCGACTATTTCGGGGGGGGTTTGAACCCCCAAACCCCCCTGTATACGCGCCTGATCTACAATATACGAACTCCTATTACATAAAAACTTTAAGATTGCCTAATTTAAATATTTAATATTTTATTATACAATATGAGGAGCCTCTTCCATGTTTGATTATCTAAGTCAATTTCATAAGGCTGAATATTTAAGTGAATATTTTCAACAGTCACATATTTAATCAGAAATTCACATTAACTCAATTGCTAGAGTATCTGAAATGAAAGAAGAAGAGGGCAAATAAACAGTTATTTGCGTGTGTGGAGTAGCAAAGCCTAAGCTCACGTTTGTCTTAATTACATATCAAATATATCGCCATGCTGATTGATCCAGGCAGCAACTAAGTTGGGCCATAAAACCAACATAAATTTTGAGTTATAAAAACGCATGTTATGCTGCACTTAATTAGCGGGCGACCTCTGTGAGTAGAAGACACCACTCGAGATGTCGATGTCGATGTCGATCTCGATGCCGAGTGTCATGCACACGCACTAACACACACGCACTTAAATGCCAGAGTCATGCTATAGATACAAATATATACATATGGAGAGTTATAGATATAGAGACAGCCTCTATATTATTCACACAATTTGCCGCTGCGTGTGCCATCGAATGTCAACAATATAACACGCCCGTACCAAAATTAAATGGTGTGAATGAAATTTTATGCCGAATCATGCGTGGAAAATGATGAAGATGCCGCCACCAAGCAGAAGGAGCCGCAGGAGCCCCGACTACTGCCAAGTGCCAAGTGTGTAGCACGCTTAGTTAAAATTATATTGCGGGCCTCATTTCATTTGTTTATGTTGCAAGACGACGATGCCCGATGAAGACCCGCGTCGCGTCGCGTCGCCTCGACCATTTGGCCAGTTGTCATTTTAGGACTCGTCTGCCACATACATACATACATAAATGCGAGTGCTTATAATGAAGAGATGCGTACGCAAATCGGGCACAAAATTGAGTTGAAAACAATTTGAAATTTCTGTTGCCAAAGTGCTACTGCAAAAATAAAATACAGAAAAAAAAAGAAAAAGAAAAACAAGAAACAACAAGCTGGCATAAGAAAAACAATTATAAGACGAGTGGAGCAGAGACCCAAACACTTTCATAGACTGAAGGCCCCGTTCTTGACGCCCAATGATGATGACAACTTACACAACGATGTCGACGACGATGTCGACGACGATACTTGAAGTTTTTTCGTCTTCTTCTTCTTTTTTTCGAGTAATTTCATGTTGTGCGAGTAGTTTTGATGTTGATGCGAAGCATCGTCTGGCCAGCCTGAGAAAATAGTAGGTCCAAAAGGGGGGTTTCTCTTCTCTGCTCCACTCTTGAAGAGCATTTAGACAAGATTTTTTTGTTTTTGTTTTTGTTGTTTTTGTCTTTTTGCTTTTTTCGGGTACTTCTGGGCTGTATGGCAAAAGTTTTAAGTGCTAGGCTCTGAAGAGCTGTGTGAATAACTAATGAAGATGCCTGTAAGAAGAATTCAATTTGAATGTGTTAAATATATTGGAATACTTATGAAATGTTTATACAAAAGAATGAGAAAATAGGACAAATAAAACAAAAAAATTAATTGTGTGTAGAAAAATATAAAATTAAATAAAAAAAATAAAAATAAAAAAATAAAGAAAATAAAAGTTTTTTTTTTGTGTAGAAAAATATATTCAAAAAAAAAAAAGTAAAATAAATGTTATATTTTGTGTGTGTAGAAAAAAATAAAAAATAAAATAAAATAAATAAAATAAAAGTTCTCTGATTTTAAAGTACACAAAAAAATTAATAACTCTACACATTTAATAACAGCAAAAAAAAAAAATACCCCAAATCATAATTAAGTTATATAAAAACGCACAAAGATCATCCATAACTCTAACAAAAAATCAAACAAAGAGCATAATATATATTATGATATTACTCCAGCTCATTTTTTGCCGAATCGTCTTTTTTTTTCAAAGAAAAAACAAAGGTCACATGAATGTGATATTATAAGAACTTCTGTTTAAACAATGAATTTCTATTTCATATACTCAATAAAGAAAGAAGAAATACAATGCGCTCTTTAGCATTGGCATTAGAAACGAAATACCGACTCGTATTACTTGACTCTATCTTCAGGCACTTTGAAGCGGCCTTTAAGAACTATTCCGAGCCATGCTCCATTCAACGACGACAATTAAGTGATTCATTAAAAATGACAGAGCATGAATTGAATTGAGAGTTTTGGGTTGGAGCTGAGGCTGAAGTTGAAGTTGATGCGCAGTGCGGAGCCTGTGGATGTTTCAATAGAACCAAAATAGTGGTTGCAATAAAAGAGGAAGCCGTCGTCATCGCTGTCGTCGTCGTCGTAGTCGTCGTCGTCTCACTGACAGCCCCAGCAAATGCGTGCCAGCAGCGTTTCATTTAGTGAACGAGATAGAAATGAAAGTAGTTGTCGTTATCCATGTCCGTGCCCAGTTCCGTTTGTGCCGTGTACGTGCACAAGTATTTTGAAAAACTCATTTAAATCGGACGCTAGCGTCGACCCCTTGCCACTCGAGGCACACAGAAGAGTCCATATAAAAAAACAAGGAAAATTGTTGCAGCTAGAAATTCCTGATACTGAGATACTCTGTACAGAAATAAAGAGGAAAAGTTATTAGAAAAAAAATAAATTTACTTTTTTCTAGCAATGAAAATTATTTATTATTTTTATTTTTAGCTGGTATAAACAAAATATAACAGTATGTAAACTTTTTGATAGCAGTATGTAAAAAAAAAAATAAAAATAAATATTTAGCTGTACTCAAAGCTCAATTTTCTTTAGTTCAATTTAGTTCATCGAGCTCTTCAATTTTGTTGCCTTTGAAACATATTGAACTGAAGAGCAGATATACCCCTTTGTTATTTCAAAATAGAGCATAAGAAAACATAGTGAGAATCGAGCGCAAACGGCATGCAAACGACAAACGCTTCTGACGCTGACATTTGATGCCAAATTTTCAAGTGGAGCGGACGACCAGCAGCCCAAACACTTGAGGAATTGCCGCCGCCATCGTTTAAGAGATGATGGCATGAGATATACTCAACTCGACTCGACTTGGTCCGACTGCAGACATTCAGAGTCGTAAATATGAGGCACACACAAACAAAAGAGCAGGAGAGGCAGGCAGGCCAAAGCCGACAGCCAACCAGACAGGCAGACAGACAGGAGCGCCGAGCACTGAGTCAAGAAGTGAGTTGCCGGCGAGGACGAGAACGTAGACATGGACGTGGTCGTCACATTAGTATACGGAAGCCCAAAAAATACAAAAAAAAAACCAACGCAAACCAATCTCAACAGACGATGACAGCGAGAGACAGAGCGTGGATTAGGGGCAAGCGGGTGAGATCAGGCGGTAGATAGGCAGCAGGCCGTAAACTGGCGACTATGAAGATATATTAGGCAAATAGATGGATGGATAGCAAGCTGCATGGATATAGATGGGCTCGCTCTTTTAGCTGCCTGGCTGCCTGGGAAGTAAAAGAAAACAATTTTAAGAAAAACTTTTTGCGCTGCAAATGCAAATGGAGTTTGACAGTCGACAGACTCAGCCTAGTAGATGATAATCATAAAAACAGAGGGGAAAAAAATATATATTATCAGCCCTCCATGGACATGCTGTTGATGACGACTATTAGATGGGACTTTTAAAGGCCAAGACGTAGTTATAGATTTTTCTGTTTTTTTTAAGTTCTGCTACCTGTGCTCAAAGATCTCGAATTACATGAAAAATAAACAACAATTTATTACAATAGAAAGAGAACAAAAGATATGGCGAAATAAAATGTATTTGCTTTAACAGCGCTCTCTCTCTCTCTCTTTCTCTCTCTCTGATGTGTGGGAAACATGGCAAATGTTCTCTATGCTGCACAGTGGTGCAAAAAAGTTAACGTACCCTCGACTAGAAATGTTTGCCAGCTCAGCCGCATAAATACTCTCTGGGGAGTTGTTATGTGTGAATGCTAGAGAACGCAATGTTGGCTGTCGAGCTGCCCCCACTGTCTGTCCCTCCGTCCTATGGCTATGGAGCTCTCAAAATATGCGCGTATTCGCGTTGCGTTTCGTTGGCGATGGCGATGGCGACTCCTGAGGGGCATAAGCCTTCGTGTTGGTTACATTTTGCACCTAGGGCGCATATTTTTGCCGTGTGCTGCTTGGGGTGGTATGTGTGACGGGAGGGGGCGTGGCAGAGGGAGGAAACGCCGCCGCCACCCAGGCAGCTGTTTATGAAATACTCCTCGTACTTGCGCATGTACAGCAACATGTATTTATGTATGAAGCGAATGAAAACATAAACAACTACAACAACAGCAACAACAGCAACAGCAACA
>JAWNOM010000184.1:0-24816 GCA_035045965.1 Drosophila aldrichi
TCATAGTCCTCTACATACAATTTCTTTATCCCATCAATAAGTACTCTCATTTTATAGGGTATCACTCAGTGCGACTTTCTCGTGTTTCGTATTCATAATTATTCATTAAAGCAGTTTGCATTGGTAGAGTATACTTAGTAGTTGAATAAACCCACTTTTTGCTTTCATTTATTTCTATTTATATTGTATGAATATTTTGTAATAAATCAGCTAGAGGTATCCTCTATTTCTACAAGGTGCCTAGGGAATAGAAGTTTAGTATAATGTATACTAAAAATCCTTCTTTTTTTTACAGAAAATCTAAGGCAAGCAAGCTTGAGGAGCTGAGAGATTGAAAGTAAATAAAGCTAAAGCAACTCTAGCAGCAAAGCTCATTCCATTCTCTTGCACTCAGTTCACATTCTCTACACTTTAATCTCTCTCATCTTAAGTTTAGCATTGTTCATTCACCTGATTATTGTTGGCTGTCATGTCAACAGGGCGCGGTCGTCGACGATGAATGCGTTTCCTGGCCGTCTGATAGATCTTCCAGTACAGAGCCAAAATAACCAGCAGTGGTACATAGAAAGTGCAACAGGTGGCAAATACCTAAATGAGCGAAAATACTTGTTGAAATGCATTCACATAGTCATATCATCATCAGCATTACCTGATAGGCCACATCCTGTGAGACCATGCACTTTTGCTGCTCGATGCGCTGCAGATAATCCGGATCCTTCCAGCCAAATTGTGGCGCCAGCGAAACAATCACTGAGGCGGACCAAACGCAGAAGATCATCATGAAGACGCGATTGCTGGTGCGTGAATGGATGTAATCAATGTTGGTCACAGCCCAATAACTGCAAGAAGAAGAAGCAGAGGAGGGGGAATGAATAGAAAATAGCAAATGGTATATCGAAAATAGAGCAACAACAATCACCAACAACAACTTTTCATTTTTATTAACAATTGTTGCAACACTTGAGACGCGACGGTGTTTTTTTTTTCTTTTTCTTTATTTACCTTCTCTGAAACGCGCACAAAATGCAAATGAAATGCTGCATAAATCTAGGCAGGCACACACACACACACACGCACACACACACGCACACATATGGCGCAGCGTCAAAGTAAAGAAACGTGTTCGATATTCGAATTCCGTTCAACAGTTTTTTCTATTTTTTTGTTGTATTTTTTATTTAGAACATTTTGTTACCATTTTTTTTTTTTTGCTTTGCGCTGCTGTTTGTATTTGTTTTGCCTCTCTCAGGTTTTTTTTCCAGGGGTTTTGTGTGCCAAAAACATGTTTTATGTATGTATGCAAACCGGTGTGTGTGTGTGTGTGTAGCAGCCAAGCGAGGCATTTTTGAAATTTCCATTTCTAAAGCCCGAAACGCCCAAGTCAGTCCACATAACTTTGTAATGTGGTTTGCCAGTCGAAATTTTGCATTCTCTCTCTTGAGCTGGATTCGTTTGAGTATTCGCAAAGAACTAACTTAATTATAATTAGATTGAAGTGAACGTATTTCCATACTAGACATTTTCAATTCAATGGGGCACAGAAAATTGATCCTAATTGGATTCCAACTAAATTTGTACTTCCATTGCAATAGCCGCAAATGCTTTTTCGATCTAAACTTTAGATGTAAACAATGTGAATTGTGTATGAGAAATTAATTGTTACTTTATTTTTGTATTATTTTTTAATGTATTTAAATAGATTTTCCTGGCGAAATTTCTAGCAGCAATGTTATAGCTCTGTTATTCCATTTACATATTCTAATTAGAATTGCAAGTTTACTGTTAAAACTCAACTTAAAGTTCGCTCTAGTGTATTAGCCAAGTTTTCTATACCCAAAGCCAAACTATCTTTTTTTTTTTTTTTTAGTTACCCACTTGTTCAGCCTGTGAGTAGAGCAACATGCCTAAACGAGTTTTTAAATGCTACGTGTATGGTAACTGGCACATACACACGCACACACATACACACATGGACATATAGTGTGTGTTATGAAGCTGGCTTTAAACGTATTGGTACTTCAACGTTGCTTGTTGCTTTGGGCCAAAGGCTTTAAGAATGCCAACTATTCAACTGTGTGGCATAGATAATCACGTCCTAAGGCTGGCAGGAGGAGGAGCAGGAGCAGGAGTAGCAACTGTTTGTTGTTGTTCTTGTTGAGGTGGCAGCCATTAAGCGGCTTTTTCAGTTTTGAAGTTTTGTCAGTGTTCAAAAGGTTGTTAACCACAGCAACCGTGTGTGTGCGTGTGTGTGTGTGTATCCGAATGAATGTCAAATTAATGCCGGCTAACCGCACATTTCAAAAATTTGACAGCGTAACAGTGTACAATTTCTTGAACAACAATGCTGACCGCAGCGCTTAAAGTGGCAACAGCAATTTGTTTATGTATTAATTAAACACAATTTGCATGAAAACAAAATATTATGCCTGGCAATGCCGGAGCGGAGGCCAAAACAAATGTGTTTGCAAGTTTAAATCAACAATTAATTAAGTTGACAAAGCACTCGAGACGAGCAGCTCAGATAAGCTACTCTATATATATCTGCTCTTTCCTATATATCTCACTTTTAAAATGTTTAACAAACTTTTAGCCAAGTGCCTCAGGACAGCATATATAAGCAAATGAGTGTGCATACCTGTGTGTGTATCATTTAATTTGTTTCCAATTACCCACTAATGACAGCTGCATAAATATAAATATAATTATCGATATGCTGTACATTTGCTTAAAAAAAAAAAAAAAAAGACCCAATTAAAAGCTAACCATGCATATGGGTCTTAAGCTCTCAGTAAAGTGCTAACTGAACGACTAACTGATACTCTCCAATGCGCAGAAAAATAATTAAAGTAGAGAATGGCATTAATTATCAGTTATCGAAGTTGCATGATAATTTATACGGAGCAAGGAATACCTCTAATGCATAAATGGAGCGAATTTGAGCTGCTAGCGCATTAAACTACTACACATTATAAAACGCCCTGTAGTAGGCACCAACAGTTTTATTCAAATCGCATTAAGGATATTCCTTAAAATTAATATATGGTTAAAATTGTTGAACTATAGGGAATGCTTTTCATGTAAAAAATATAAACATATACATAAATAATACCTTAAATAAAAATATGCAAATCAAAAATTTAAATTTTTAAATAATTAATTTTATTTTTATTTTTATTTTTCTATTTATTTTTTTTATGCATTTATTTTTTATTTATTTATTTAATCTTTTGCTAGACCTTCAGCTTGGAAACCAAAAATTTAAATTTTTAATTATTTTTTTTTATTTTATTTTTATTTTTGTTTATTTATTTTTTTTATTCATTTCTTTTTTATTTATTTTTTTTTCGCTGGAGCTTCGGCAAGGAAACCAAGCATTTAAATTTTTAATAAATTAATTTTATTTTATTTTTTTTTAATTTTTTTTTATTTATTTTTTTAAATTTATTTTTTTTATTTTTTTTTATATTTTTTTTATTTATTAATTTTGTGCTTCAGCTAGGGAATAATACTTTAACAATTTTATTTTATTTTTATTATTATTTGTTTTAAAGTAGAAATTTAATCATAACAAAAAATTAAGTGTGTTTACATAAAGTTCAATTTATATAAATAATTTACAAATAGCCGGAAATTATGTTGAATTTGATAAATATTTTGATTAGACGACGCATCTCTGATTAAAAGCAGTTAACTAGATAAACATTTCCTGATAAATGGCTGGAGAAGGAAGCGAACCTAGAGCCGAAGCATGAAAGGCAAATCAGCTAAACAAAGGCGGACCTCCAAAAACTTTCGGAGAAGGAATTTAAATGAAATTACTTCACTTTTCGCAAAGCCCTCGATTTCCATAAACTTTGCTCTACGAAAAAAAAAAAACCCCTTTCATTATTATATACTTTTTTTTTTATTTGTATATGGTTTTATCCATTTATAAACAGATTTTCTTGAATGCTTTTTTGGCCTCAAAGAGTTCAGAGCCCAGGGCAAATGTCAAATGGCAAACACGTGTTTGCAGCTTGTTTATGAGAAATGGTTGTGGAAGCATATATATATATATATATATATATACATATATCTCGCTGTATGTATGTATGTATGTATGCCTGTAAGTCTGTATTAATTATGCGTCTTAACAATGCCTCATCGATAATAAATAATAATGAATGATGTTGATAGTTGATGACTTTTGTCTGGACAGCTGCCACCTGCTGTGTCTGGGTCAGCAACGAGTGCCTGCTAGAGACAGCAATAGAGTGTGAGAGAGAGAGAGAGAGAGAGAGTGAGAGATTTTGGGAGTGAGGCTGCCACGCCTTTGGACTGCCTGCTCTACGATTTTTCATTAGCATAATATAATCGACTTCAAGTTGGCAATTTTGATTGACTGCTTAAAATTAATGGAATTTTGTGATTTTCCTGTCAATTTTTTTCTCCGTTTTTTCTCTGCTTCTTTTTTTTTGGGGGGAGGTACAATTTTCTTTTGGCGTTGGGTTGTTGTTGTTGATGCGTCTCGCATGCAAATTAATAGCGCTAGCTAATAAAGTGCCTGTCATGCAATGCGATATCACTCATACGACTCGTTGTCGACTGCTAGCAATATTACTCATACGTCGCGTTGTCGCACATCTTTTTTTTTTGATACTTATTTCTTGCTTTCTTCTCTTTCTTTTGCGTTTGCCTTAGCTGTATATCATAAATTTGTTAGGGCCGCTATTCAATTGAATTGAATTGAAGTCAATCAATTTATCAAGTACAGTCAGCTAGCTAGGCCAGAGAGATTCGCCTGATGAATTATAACAATTTATTGTACGCCAAACAATTTAAATGCGATTTTTCCATTATGGAAGTGTGAGTGTGTGTGTGTGTGTCTGTGTGTGTGTGATAAATGTGCGGCACTCGAGTGTAACACTTTTTTAATGCATTTAAAAAATGCGCGCCTAGCACACAAAAAATCCATTACTCTTGCTACTCTCACTTGATGCGTTTGCCATGTTTTTTTCAGATTTTTATTTATTTTTTTTTGCTTTTAATAAATTCCAGCTAACATCTCGCCTAATTTGCTCCGCCAAGCGTTGGGCTTGGAGTCTCGCATTCTATATTTATATCTATATATTGGGATTTATAAACACATTTTCAATTATGATTTGTCACACGCTCTTCATAAATTCTCATGACTCGGCGAAATTTGTGCGCAAATTGTTATTGAAGCTGAATCATAAAAATAATGAAAAAAACATAAAACAAAGCAGTTTGAGCAAAAGTGAAAAATCAAATTAATTTAGCACAACTTTTAAGCTTTTCATAATTAATTGAAATTTTATAATGTCGAGTGTTGGTCAATATTTGTTTTTATAGACTTGTTGTTGTTGTTGTTGTTGTTGTTTTGCTGACAGCGGTTAGCTGCATATTTAATGCCTGTCAACTGGATTTTTTTATTTTTTTTTTATTTTTTTATAGTCGCTTAATCTTTAGTTGATGCGCTTTGACGAATGGTTGCATGGGTTTGGGCACTTCGTAAGGCAGTTTGTTTAGGGATAGTTGAAGGAATTTCTGATATTTTTTTATGCAAAGGGATTTAATTAGAAAGGGCATTTAATAATGAGAAATATTCGATATGAGTTGGAGATTTTTTTATACCAGCTTTTCTTATCTCTCTTTCTCTCTCTCTACTGTGTCTTATATATATAAACATGCATATCTATAGTACTCTAAGCTCAAGTCTAAGCAAAGTTCTCTGTACGGCTTCAACATTAATCTGTAAAATGTAGATGTTGTCGCCCCTAAAGAGTATCCATGGAACTATATGGAAATATATAACCAATTTATATATACATATATACCTCATATACATATATAGTCTTTTTGTATTTGAGGCTAATCGATTGCATTACGCTCTTATTGTAAAACGTTCAGCTATTGTTTCAATTTTTCAATTTCGAGGCACAAAATTTTTTACGCTTGTTACCTGCGGCTAACGACAGCAATTTTTCAGTTTACAATAATATTTTGTGCTTTCTTTTTTTTTAAGTAAAAAAGAGCAGTTGAACAAAAAGATAAAAAAATGGAAAACAAAACGTGGCATACAAAAATGCATTCCACACTAGACAAATAACAATAGGCGGAGGCCGACAACAACAGCAACAACAACAACAGGCGCACATGTAAATGTTGGGCGGTGGGCGTGGCAACGGGTTGAGCCAGTGTTTTGTATGCGTTGTTTTCTATTTTGTTTTTGTTTTGTTGCTACGCCCTGTGGCAGCTGGTGGCATGATTAAATTTTTGCAAATTACGAACAACTGCCTACTTTCTCTCTCTATGTATTTCTCTCTCTTTCTCTCTCTATTGCTCTTTTTCTATAGTTCGTCTGTTGGCGAAAAACAATAAGTACTAAATGTTGCAAGTTGTAGCCATAAAAATTCAGCTGAAGATGCTAAAAAAAAAGACAAAAAATAAATAAATAAAAATGAAATAAAATTTAAATTGGCCTTTGTCTAAAAAGTCATCAAATATATTGAACTACTAAGGTCGGTTTACTGGCCTAAATATTTTTAATATATAGAGCTAAAGATTTAAGATCTTAGGGGAATTTAAATTAAATATCTAGAGAAACTGAACTGAGAGAATTATCATTTAAGAACCAAATCATTTCATATGAAATTTTAATTTTCTTGCAGTGCATTAGAAATAGTTTTAATTTTTGTTGTAGTTCTCCAATTTGATTTAATCGGCTTTCAGCATCATTTCACTTAAACGATTCCATAATTACCTATTGATTATTGCATATAATTCATATTTAATATACATGAATATATGTTTGCATTCATATTTGTAATTATTTCATATTCTGTTATATTTTAATTACAATTTTCAATGGTTCAACACGTCGTATGATTGATACTTAATTTCATTTTATATGCGGCTATATTTTGATATCCATCAGAAGAGAAACGATGGGGTATATTATGTGAGAGAGGGAGAGAAAAATGTGAATATATTCAGTTTAAGCAGTTCAGTTGCTCTAGATCAATCTAATTATAACTTCTGCCTGAAAATATCGATAATTTCATTTAAAAATCGATTAAATCTGATAACTAAATTCAATTTTAGCTCATATCAAATGGATCATATGCTAAACAATAATAAATTCAAACTTTTGCATTTCTTTTACTTTACTTCCACAGAAAGTTTTCCCCAACAAACCCAAATGACTTCCAGGGTAACTCTCAGTCCTGCATTTCCACTCACTGTCGTTTTATTGCCCTTATTATGATTATGATGATTATTTTCATAATAATAAATTGAACAGGCGTTGCCTGTCGCCCGAAATCAATTAGCATAATAAATGTATTTCAATATTGAAATCTTTTTGGGCTTTATTATTATTGGACAGCTATTGAAGGCGAGGCAACCAGAGAGAGACATGCGGACAGACTACATGGTGCTACAATTTTTTTTAATGTATCCACAATTTATTTGCTATGTGCTAAGAGTCGAGGCGTTGCGTCGGTTATGCTGACATGCACGGCTCAGAGTATCTCCCTTAGCATTTCTCTCCCTCCAGCTCCTGCTCTCTCTCTCTCTCTCTCTTCATCTCTCGCGTCTGGCTTACAGCGAAATTCAATTTAAAACATGCTTACGTGGCTTGCGCATTTGCTGCGGGCTCTGTTGCGACCTGCCCCACAGGTTGCCAGCTGTCCAGCCGGCTGCCACGCAACCGGGCGGACTGTCTTTCTGTCTGACTTATTCGCCTGACGGCCTGCCTGGCGGTCCAGCATG
Organism: Drosophila aldrichi; assembly: GCA_035045965.1. NCBI lineage: Eukaryota > Metazoa > Arthropoda > Insecta > Diptera > Drosophilidae > Drosophila > Drosophila aldrichi. Next base: position 7,774 of record JAWNOM010000184.1, read on the forward strand.
CGCGCAGACAGCACTTAACTCTAGGCCAACAATGTGCCAGTGTTGTACAACAGCAAATTAAATAGCTTTCAATTCCCCTTTTTAAATTCCCCTTAGATATATACCTATATATACCTATATAAATTAGGTTACGAATATGACCTTTAAGGTTCTTTTTTCGCCAGTATTGGCAAATTGCTTTACTTTGTTTTAGTTTGTTTTACAACACTCAACATAACATAAACCTTATTCTTTAACATGTTCTAAACTAATATTCCTTCTTTGTCTAACACTATGCCAGTGTTGTACAACAACAATCAAGTTGCTCTTTATAACACTAGCTTTCTATACATATTAAATTTCGTTCGACAATTATTACTTGTTTTATATACATAAATTTAAAGTTTAATTCGAGCTCAGCTTGCCAGTGTTGAGCAGTAGTCTAAGCCTTGCTTTGACACCCACATTAGTTATTTAGATTAAAACTTGTTCAAAATTTTCCTTTTCAGCTTTTATTTATTTATTTTCTTTATTTATATAAAAATGCATTTTAAACTTTATTTCTATCTAGTCTCTCCTTTTGGGGTCAGCGCACAAATAGTGTTGTTTAACAACTTCAGTTGTAGTCCTTTTGCAGCACACAAACTAGCTTAAATATATTACATTTCTTATGCCATTTTTCCTTGTAATGGGATAATTTTAATCAAGTTTTTATGTGCTTGGTTTTGTTTTTTTTTTTGGTCACTCATAATTTATGTTTTCTTCTCTTTCTTTGGCAGCGACCTACAAATTTATATGAGCAGAAATTATGTACATATGCTTATGCTTGCTAATTGCTGTGGGGTATATGCGTTTGCAGACTGAGGTTGGCTGAAGGGCATAGAGTTTATATGGAATTCTGTTCTCAATCGACAATCGTTTAAGTTACTTAGAAATGAATACTACAAACCTAGACATCTATCTAATATTTTATTATAATATTTTATATTATTTATAGAGTATAATCTAGTTGATCAGCTGGCAGTTGCATTGCCTTTATAGTTTCTTGTTTTGTGTGCGTGTGTGTGTGTGAGAGAAAGTTTTCTACTGGGCGCACAGCTGGCACAGGATGCGTCTTCATGTTGATTACAGGCCGCTGCCTCGCATATGTGTGTCCTGTGCGTGCGAGTGTGCGTGTGTGCGTGTGCCGTCTGCTCTGAACGGCTCTGCACAGTGCGTGCAGTCATACCAGGGGAGCAGCAATTATAATTTATGGCATAAAAACAAGAATCTTATGTAAATTGCAAGGCGGAGCAACAGTAGCAACAGCAGGATGGCAAAAAAAAAGAAGAGAACAAAAGCCAAGCCAAGATAAAGGCGCGCCACGCCCACTACTGTTACAATTGCAGCAGACAGCAGCCTCAATTTCAGGAGCAGACGCTGCATGCAGTCAAGTGCGTTGATTGCTGTCTGTCTGTACGTCCGTCCGTCTGTCTGTCTGTTCGTTTTTCGTAGCTGCTACCTGCTGCTACTTTAAGCCAAAGGAAAATACAACAATTTAGCCAAAAGGCGCAGCTCAATTATATTTAATAAGCCAGAGCTGCACACTCTTGGCTGACAATATTACCAAAAAAAAAAAAAATGCAGTCAGGCTAATTAACTGACGATGGCCGCAGAGCACACGCTGTGCACGCGCGCAAAATTGTGCGGAAAATTTGTGAAAATGCTCTGATGTCATTTCTTTTTTTTGCCTTTTCCTTTTTTGGCTAACAATGGATTTACAGCTAGTGCTACAGTTTTTGGCTTGTTAGCTTCAATACTGGAAAGCTGCTCAGTTGGTTGTCTGTTGTCTGTGTGTGTGTGTTTTGTTCGCTTTTGCTGCGGCTTTTTGGCCAAGTTTCCTTTCCGGTGGCAAAAGTTTGTGGTCCAAACCGTAAACCGACCATTAATCACACGGCGTGCGCAAACTCTGCTAAACGCAAAACTAAATACAAACAGACCAACAAATACGCACACACACAAATACATAGATATCTAGTGTATATGTGTATGTGTATGTATTTCTATGCATATGCCTAAGTATGTTCAAGTTAGAGCTTAATACGACCTCAAACTTTTCAATTGCAAGTGAATAAATAATATTCATTTGGGCTCTAATTTTTGCAAAAACATTTGAAATACCCTGTGTAGGCAGCTTGTTTTGGGGTGTGATATACCCATGAGTCTGAGGTTGAGTTGTTATGCTCTTATGATTGAGGTCTTTCTTCGTAAACCTAAAGTAATTCAGCTTCAGCTTACTTTTATGTCATTCAAGTCTTTACAGGGTATGCAACAGGCGACTACTTGGTCTTAGACATTATTAAACTTATTTTACTTAATTCATTTTCGATAAAAAAAGCGTCACATTCATTTCAATTAATTCACATGGTCAGCTAAACTTTCGCTTTTTATTTATTTTTTATTTTTTTTTCCTCTATTTTTTTTTCTTTTATGTCATTCAAGTCTTTACAGGGTATACAACAGGCGACTACTTGGGCTCAGATATTATTAAATTTATAGCCAAAGCGCTTTATTCATTTAAATTAATTTACAGGGTATCTAATGGTCAGCTACTCAGCTCAACTTTCGCTTTTTATTTTATTTTTATTTTTCTTTATTTTTTAATGCAGTTTATGGTTAGCCTTTTCAATTTGTGTTGAGTATTTTTCATTTGTGTGCCATTTGTCTTGGGCAGGACACGCCCCTCTGCACAAAAAAGGGCTTTGTCGCTGGTACCACAGGCGAGTCTGTCTGTCTCTCATTTGATTTATTTGAATTTCAATTTACTTTCTCGCACTGATTAATCATTTAGCCCAGGCAGCAGGCAGCCCAAGCACCATTATTTTGATTTATGCGACTTTTACAAATTCGATATTTAAAAAATTACGCACACAAACACACACACACAGACACACAGATATTTGGAAGTTAGCCGCTCTGTGACAGTTATAGAATTGTAATTCATCTTAAATGTGGTTTGCACCACTTCATCCGCTTGGCTCTGGCTTTCACTTATTTTTGTTTTTTTTTTGCACACGCAAATGAAAACGTTTTGAAATGTTTGCCTTATAATTGCTTTTCTTCTTGACATTTTAGTTAAAAAAAAACCCAAACAAAACAATTAAAAAAACCGAAAAAAAAACTCTGTTTGGTTAACCACAAAAATGTGGTTTAGCGTACAATTTTCCCAGTGTGTACTTAGACTCAGTCCTGTCTTTGTCTTTAGCTCTATTTCTGTCTCTTACTGTCTGTGTGTGTGTTTTGCAGCTTAATCGAGTTGTGAATGCCAATTCTCTCTCTATCTCTCTCTCACTCACACACTCTCTGGGGCCTATAAATAATCCAGGACTTGGCTGAGCCATCGCATAATTAAGTTTATAGCTTAAATTCGGCACAACAAACATGAACTGTAGCTGCGTGTGTGTGTGTGTGTGTGTGTGTTATGACCTGCAAATATTGATTGAGGCATTTTGTAATGTTGTCTGGCAAATACATAAATATTAGAATTATGTCAAGCTCTGCTAATCGAGATTGAATATGTCTCTCAGGCCAAGCAACAATACACAGACACACACAGACACATTGAAAGCACTTATACACACACACAAAATATTTAACATTTGTTTTATGAACTTGGCTTGAAGTGTAGATTACAGACACGATTGCTCTTAAATTTAACAAACACCTCATTGCAAATCTACTAACAACTATCTGGCGTGTGTGTGTGTGTGTGTGTGTCTGTCTGTGTGTGTGTGTGTGAATTGTGTTTGTTTGGGCATTTAGTTGATAACATAAATGTCTTAGTAACATATCCGGTTTTTGTGCCCAGCTTCAATGTTTGCCAGCTTTGTCTCATTAACCAACGAAGTGTATGTGTGTGTGTGTGTGTGTGTGTGTATCTGTCACACACGCACACACACACACACACACACATGAATTTGAGCAATTTGGTTTTTAGAAATCAAATGTGCAAAGCAAATGAAGCGTAATTCCAATGCCAACCTCATGTTCCGCTGCTCTTGCTGTCTCTTCCACGCCCCCTCCCCACTTCTCACACTCTCCCTGGCTGTGGCATGAAAACTAATTATACTGTTAAATGCGTTTGTTTAACTAGCAATTTAATTAAGGTTATGCTTTTGTTTAGCCCTGTTGTATATACATACATACATACATACATATATATGTATATATATTATTGCATGCAACATATTTTTGCCCGAATCCTGCCCCACACAGTGCGCAATTAAAAAATTACTTCACATACACAAAACTTTACTAACAGTTAAATTGCACATGAACGTTACATTGGTAAGGGCCAAAAGCCACAGCATTATGTATGTGTGTGTGTGTGTGTGTGTGTGTGTGGTGTCTGGTGTTAAGGGGTTGAGGTTTGGCGCAGTCCTAGCGCCATTAGACAAAATGTCCAGCGACAGCGCGCAAATTATGTAAAACAACGACAGCAACAACAACAACAACAACAACAACAACATTGTTCATTTGCACTTAGAGAAAATGCCCAAAAAATCGTTGGGGCAGCCAGACAGTATAGTGACTGCAAACAGTTAATGTATACGTTGTATAGTTATTTTTATACAAGTCTCGGTTATATTTAGAGCATAAATATTTATGTGCATATATATGTATATACAAAAAATGCATAAATACATTATTAATACAAATTTAGTTAAAGAGATTTTTGAAGCAAAACAGGAAGAGCTTAAAGCATCAGCATTTCAATTTATTTATGCGCAAGAAAATAAATTTAAGCACAACAAAAATGGAAAACATAAAATATAAATGCCTTTGTGTCGAACTCTTTTTTTATTTAATAATATTTCATTTAACTTTCGACTCGAGCTTTATCTGGTCGTGTTTACTATAGACAAACTCTAAAGCAAGAGTTTAGCTTTGTCGTATTTCTTCCCAGTATTTCCGCTAAGTATTTACTCTTTCTTCTAAGTATTTCCTCTACTTATTTCGCTTACGTGGATTCCTCTACGTCTTTCCTCTACGTAATTCCGATACGTAGTGCCTCTACGTCTTTAATGCTCGATCATACACTCGACTTCACTTTAATGCGCTGACCCCAGCAGGCCTGGACGACTGAAGAAATGCTGCAGCTGCTGCCGTTTATGGCGCGACACTTTTACTCCAAGCACTGTCTCTCTTAAATTTTGAGCGCGACAGCAGGCAGAGTGCGTTGCAGTCGAGCTTTAAGTGACCAATGGGAACGCTTTCTGCTGCTGTGAGAATGCTCACAGCTTCGTTTTGCCTACACACAAATACAAAATGAGAACTGCTGCGCATACACATAGACAACTTAAATGATCTTATGCGCTTCTTCTCTGCTTGCTTTTACATTTACTCAAGCACTGTCTCTCTCAAATTTCAAGTGACCATGGGAACGCTTCTCTGCTGCTGTGAGCATTCTAGCTTCGTTTTACCTAAATACAAATACCAAATCTAATACTGCTGCATACACATAGACAACTTTAATGATCTTCTGCACTTGTTCTCTTGCTTGCTTTTACTTTTACTCAAGTACGGTCTCACTCAAATGTATTTCTCTGGTACACATACTTTGCGCGCTCACTGTGCCACTAAGTACAAAAACTGCAATGTGACAAGAGCAATTACAATAGCACATGCTACGACCGAAGTGCAGATGGGGAACTGTTTTGTGGTCGTTGCAGCAATTGTTGCTGTTGTTGTTGTTGATGTTGCTGTTGTTATTTGCAGTTAAGGCAACAACAAGCAGAACGCCAAATTCTACGAATATTAACATGTAATTACGCTTTAAGTGTTAAATGGTAAAATTTATGAAAAAAGTGTAAATAAATAAATGTGTATTCAACTTAATTGAAATTTAATTGAATGTGTCAGGTGCACTAGCAACAAGAGCAGCAGCAGCAACAGCAACACGAGCAACAACTGCCCACAATTGTTGACCCTTGTTGTTTGGCCTAAACTGCACTACATGGACTGTTTTTTTTTGCTGTTGCCGTTGAAGTCACGTTATATTTGACCAGGCCCTAGGCCCTGGGCATTTGTCATTTGCTTCGGCTTCTGCTTCACTAATAATGACGTCAGCAACATGCTGCAGAGCATGAAATTTATGCACAACTTGAATGCTCACGATGCGGTCGCTATATAAATGTGTGTGGTCTGTATGTATGAGTGTTTTGTATGTGCATATATTTTGGCATTGACAGCGCCATCGACAGCACCAGCAACAGCAACACCAACAGCAACAGCAACAGCAGCCGCAGCAATGACAGCAGCTAGCGAAAGGCATAAAGATTAATGACCATGCGCCATTTTCTGTTGCTCCTAGAGTAGTTGTTGTTGTTGTTGTTTATACCCTAAGCACATGGAAGCTGGCTAAGGAAGAGCATATTGACTAGGATAAGGTATAAGCTAAGCTTATAGTGTTATTATAAAAACATTTGCATTTAATATGTTGTAGCGCCATCTGTGTGTTAGTCCACGAAGTTTTCAATTCCCAGGCTGCCAGCTGAGCATTTCTATTGTTGGTTTTTTGTGTCTAGCTCGAAAACTATAAAAGCTAAAGACTTGAAATTTGAAATATATTTGCGTAAGTATTTCAGGAATATAAATTCAAAATCTTTTTGCTATAGGTAAAAAGGTATGAAAACTATGTGCAGAAAAAAAATAATAAAAATAAATAAATAAAATAAAATTAAATGAAATAAAATAAAAAAAAAAAAAAATAAATAAAAAAAAAATATATATATAATATATATATATATAAATTAATTATAATAATAATAACAATAATAAATTTTAAAAATATATATACATTTAATAATCATATAAATAATTGTTTATATCATTATATACGAATTTTGTTATTAGAAACTTTAATATAATAAAATATATAAATAAAATAAATATATAAATGTATTAAAAAATAATTAAACATCATATAATAATAAAACAATAATTAATTTTAATAATATATATAAATTTATAAATTATATAAATGATTGTTTATATCCTTATATAATTATTTTGATATACAAAAAGTTATCAACTATTTTAGCTTCTATAATTCGGTATTATCTACGCAGAAGTTCAGTGTTTACAGGGCATTTTCTAGTCGTGCTTGACTTGCTACGCCCAACATTTGGCGCTTCCGTTCGTAAAGGACATCGTGTCATAGGCTTTTATTGTGTTTAGAGTATTTTTTTGTTGGGGTTTTTGCCGTGCGCTGGACATGAGTTTCGGTTGCTGTTGTTGCTGTTGCTGTTGTTGTTGCTGTTGCTATTTCTTGTCTCGCAGTTTCGTAAATATTGTTGGCACTTTGTCTTAATTGCTTAAAAATTACTGACATGGAAAATGAACTTGGCAACGTTGTGAACGTTCCAACGCTGAGAGGCAGCCAGAGCAATAGAAACAGCAGCAGAACGAGTTGGAGGTGGCGCGGGTGTTAGAGTAGAGGAGTGGGAGTCGGAGTTGGGGTGGGTTAGGCTGGAAGTCTGGATGCCTGTCGACGACTGTTTGTCGCTGCTTGCTTGTCAACGACTCGGCTCGGCTCGGCTGCTGCTGGTCGGTAACGACAAATACTTGCAAATATTATTATTATTGTAGTCGAATTTCCAGCAACTATTTATCATGCGGGCGCAACAGCCCCAAAGGGCATACCAACAATCGTTTGACAAACTTAATTTATTAATGTACAGACGCTTGACAACAAGTAAAATGGCGGAGATTGGGACGGAAACGTCTACAGTGGAGGCTCCATTCACACACACACATACACACAGAGTTGAGTCTTCTTGCTTAAAAGCACATTAATTTTCATTCCATTTGGTGATAAGTAAAAGCTGGCTTTGAATTCTATTTTAAATATCAAGTGACAACTAGCAAATACTCGTAAAGTATATTATGCCTTGAGTTGGCTTGCCTTTGGCAGGAAGTCCAGGGAATTTTCTCGTAATTGTTTCATCATGGAGCAAGCCAACTCCTCACTCGCCGCCCCCCCTCGTGCCCTGTGTCGCCTCACACAATGAGTTGCCATTGAGGCAGAAACGTAGCTGTCATGCAGCTCATTTGCATACTTTTGAGTGGCGCTCATCATAATATGAAATAGGGCATGCCCACTCTAACCCGCCACCGTCCACCGCCCACCGCCCCCGCACACTTCATGCCAGCATCTTCAATTTCTTGGCGTCCAGCTGACAGGCAAATACCGTGGCAAAAATGAGCCTCAGACGACGTAGAGCCTGGGCAATTTCAACTGAATGCCACTGATTGATATGCATGCGAAATCTAAGCATCACTTGGCTTTATTTATTGACAGGCAATTTCGGTTCACAGCCAGCATTTCAATTTGCCCAATTGACAGCCAAATCAGCGGCCAAAGTGATGCGAGCCTATATATACCTGCTCAAAACTGGGCAAAATTGTGAGAGAGAAACTATGCATATGCATAGCTGGTAAACTATTGAGCTGTAATTTTTTGTTGTTGTCAGAGAAACATGCAATTTTTGTGCAATTTTTATGAAATGGCCAAAAGGTCTTTCAATGTTTTAAGAATAAATCGATAAACGCTTTTAAAGGTATAAGAAGCAAAGTAAGAAGAGAATTTAAGTTGACTAAGTTAACTTTCTGAACTTTCTAGGATAGAGTATCCTTGGCGTCGCTAAATTAGCATTTTTTTTTTAAATATTTATTTTTTATTTATTTATTTTTTTTCTAACACTCGTAACACTTAGAAAGCAGCTTGATCTAATCTTGCAATCTCTCCCCTTCAATGCCATCTTAATATTCTTTGGATTTCAATGAATTTGATAATGATTTCTGGAAAACTGGACTTTTCATTAAGTTCTCAACTTATTAACAAATTCATTCAAATCAGGAAGACTTAAATAACTATTTCTTTTTTAACCCGCACTTCATCCATATGAAACCTGCCCATATAAAAATATTCAAACATTTCTCATTCACTTGAACTGTGACCTTTAATTTGCTCTAAATATTGTGCGTCAATCGGCTTCGCTTCATCACTTTTAATTAATTTAATTGCATCCGCTGCATCACAATAGAAAATTGTTTAAAATTTTATCTGGCGTCTAGCCAACAGTCAACTGAATAAATAGATAGATGCATCAATTAGTGCAAAACTAATAACAATTTACAAATCCCAAGCTTAGTTTTAATGAGCTGCAACTAGAATGCGCATACGCCGCGTGGCCCAAACATAATTGAAATTGCCTCTACGTAAATAAAAAATAAATACAATTTGTTGCACATATATGGTGTGTGTGTGTGTGTGTGTGTGTTTGTTTGTATTGTATTTTACATAATTTGTTGTTGATTTGAGGATACAGGCTGCTGCTTAGTTTCTCTGGCTGGCTAAATTAATTGAAACCACCAAATAATTTGGAAACACATTTTGACCCGCAGCTTAGCCAATTAATGACCCAATGACATGTTTTGGTCTACGCAAAAATTGTGAAAATTCTAACGGCAGTCAACTGCAAGAGCGAACCATATGGCATTGAGTATAGGCCCTCTATAGGCATGGCCAACAAATTGTGGCTCAGGCGGCGTTACTGGTGCTACCCCTGCTATTTCTCCTCCTGCTGCTGCTGCTGCTAATTTTGGGTGTGCCAAGTGTTCATTAAATGCACTGCAACGGCTGCTGTGGCTGTGGCGGCTGCTGCTGCGCTCCGGCCCATTGCATTAATTTGAGCACATTACGTATACGCGCCGTGCGCCAGCGTGTGTATTTATGTATGAGAAGCATACTTGTATATATATGTTGACTTTTTTGTTGTTGTTGTTGTTGTCCTCTGCTCGTCGGATTGTTGTCGTCAACTGTAGCTGAAATTAGCTGGACATTGAGGCATTGACTTGAGCACTTCGCCTAATGAATATGCCCAGCAGCCACAAAGATTCAACTTAATGCCGATTCATATGGCCTGCAAAATGAAATTCATTTCATTTACCGTTTGTAGTGGTGCCGAGGTTTCGTTTGGGCTTAGGTTTTATTGTGTTGTCGCTCCACTCAATACGATTGATTGATTGAAATGTTTGCAGGCAAATTGATTGATGATATGCAGTGAGCCATGCTACATGCCCCATACGCTTCAATAAGTGAGAATTTATTTTAAATTGATATAGCCATAAGGTGGCAGGAGGCGAGATGGCCAGCTGGCAGCCACGTAGTCAGGCAGGCAGAAACACAGCCTATGGATTTGTCAACCCTAAATGGCTAAGCATATTAACGGCACACACACACACACACACACACACACAGTGGATTTCAACTGCGCGACAGCTGGACGCGGTTTCTGCTTGCTGTGCTTATATCGATTGTGAAATAATAGCTGGCTCACTGGCTCCTCACTGTGAATGGTTTTGTGAATTGGTTTTGAATGGAAATCGCATTTCACATTATGTCAAAGCAGCTCTCTAAATCAAATTGCTAAGTCAGGGCAAAGCTAATAATAGCTTCAATTAGGCTTGCAAATATCACAGCAAATTTTGAAAGGATTCGTAAGGCCCTTCGGTTGCTCTTTTATAGAAAATATTTGCTTAGTTAGACAATAAATGTAAGCAGAATATATAAATAAATTATTATTTTAGGAATACTTTTTAAGCATTGAATTGAGAAAGTGTTTGAGTACTATTCTGCCAGCAATTTAATTTTTTACTTTTGTATTTTAGCTTGAAATAAACAAGAATCATAATTAAAATCTGCAAAAGACAATAATTATAAATACAAAATTTACCAAAACTAAGAACTTATTTTATAAATTTTTTTTTAGTTAATTACATATTAAAAAAAAATTATTTAATTTCATTATTTTTATTGTTTATTATCTTTATTGAGTTGTTAGAATTCGTATTTATTTTTTTTTTTTTAAATAAATATATTTTTTATATTTATATATATATAGTTTTTAAAATATATTTTTTATGTTTAAAATTCTCATAAATTAAAAATTTGATTAATACTATATTTTTTATTTATAATTTATTTATTTATTTATTTATTTTTTCTGAGCAGCTATAACAAATTAAATAAATTTGTTAGAAAATCCTTTTTTGTACTCTAAACCTTTACATTTACATTTTTTTATATTTAATATTAATTTTTATTTTATTATTTTTTTAAAAATTATATTTTTTTTATTTTATCATAAATTGCTGAAAATATTTTTTTCTCTGTAAAGCATCCACAAATTTTATCTTTTCTGTAAACATTTTTTTTTTATAGATATTTTATCGTTTCTGTGGCAACTTAAAAATGTTTATTTAGACCCTTTCTCCTAATTTGATGAATTCTAAAAATATTTATCTAGGGCATCTTCAATATCCCCTGCACATTATTCAAGTGTTTTTGCACGTATTCCTTTTGCTTTATTTATTTCGTGTTTTCTTTTTTGCTATGTGTCTTAATGTGCGTTTCGTTTTGTTGCGAAGTGGATTTGTAAAGAGATTTGACATGCTAAAAACATTTTTGATTGATTTGCTCAGCTCACATACACACTCACACTCACACATTATCGTCCATGGTTGGACAGAATACAGCCACGTTTTTATTTCAAATTCCTCAGTCTAAAAATTGTATCCAGCCTTGTTTTACACGCCGCTTACAAGTGGATTTTGTGGGTCGTTTATCAAAATTTGCTGATTTTTAGTCGTGTGTGTGTGTGTGTGTGTTTGTTGGTCGAGTTTCTTCTAATGTAATTACTTACCGATCGACAGCAATGGCAACCAGATGCAAAATCGATGCCGTGCAGCAGAGGACATCGCATGAGGTCCAAATGTCGCACAGCTCCGGTCCAAGAATCCAGCCTTGGCTGATCTGTGAGTGTGATAAGCAAACAGATAGATAGAGTGAGAGAGAGAGAGGCAACGAGAGAGAGAGAGGGAGAGAGGGCACATCTTGCTATGGCTAGGGGTCTCCAAGTGCAAGTAAAGGAAAGACAATAAAAGCTGATGGCTTATTAAAATTGATGTCGGCTGCTGGGGAGGAGTTCAACCGAGGGTCGACCATAATGTCATCTAATAACTGTGCAAACAACGATTGCACTGTCCTTAAATGGCCAAAGCCTTCGCCCCGCTGGGCAGGACGACAATTGAGCGTGTATCGTTGATGCCTTGACAAAAGGGGCTGTACGTTCAAGCTTTTGTTCGGCCAGCAAAACTTGAGCTACATTTTAGACAGTGCTTGATGAAAGCCTCTTGCTGTGGTGCTACGTAAAAATTGACAATGCAAAAGGTGTTTCGATAAGCGATTGTTGAGCTTTCAACTGAAAGTTGGCTATAATTTTAATTTAAATTTAAAATGTTTAAAATTCACTTTGCATTGAGAAGTTACTGATAGACTATTGTTCATTAACTTATCGATTTTTATCGATAATCAATAATCAATTATTTATTGTAAAGATAAAACACCAGTTGCAATGTTATCGATAGTTTTTATCAGACTATATTGGGAAAAAATAGAAGTATTAGATATTGGACGAATGGAATGGAATAGGTGGTAAAAAAGTGATTAACATATAGCAAATATCGAACTATTTTTTTTTACAACCGATAGCTTCGTTGTAGAGTTTATATACTCAAATCCAGCTGACTTTTAGCTAAACTACTTTCAAATTAATAAATTAATTATTTCTAGCAAATAACGTAATAAAACCGTTTTACGTCAATCATGTGGCCAATACTTTAGAGAGTTTGACATGTGAGATTACACACTCAGCGTATCTTATATATGCACTGATGAGGCAATCGATAGTTTGTTTTTTAAACTAATCAAGCCAAGTCTCTAATGGGTTTGGTATGTTGAAATTTGACTTTGAAGCCAACAGCTAAAAACTCTAAGCAACTTAATTAGCCATCAACATGAGGGACCAATTTGTTGTAGTTGAAGTTAAGCGAAGGGTTGCGTACTCACCTCATAGACGGCGCCAAGGGGCATCACGAGGCAGGCCACAAATAGATCAGCCACAGCCAGTGAGGCAACCAGATAGTTGGCCACATTCTGTAGATTGCGCTCCAGCATAATGGCAGCTATCACAAAGACGTTGCCTGTAATTGTTGAGGAAGCTGTACCAATTCTTTAGAGTGAGACACGATGGAGGGGCATAAACTGTGGAACAGAGAGAGAGAGAGATGTAAAGGAAATGCCAATGACAGCTGTACGAACTGTTGCCTGCAGACAATGCTGCTGCTGCTGCTTTTGCTGCTGTTCAGCGAACTAATTGCGAAAATTGACTTGAGCGCAAAAAGTTTCCAACTCAATTAAGTACGCTGGCTAGTCCAATTTAAACAAGAAGCTGAAAACCGAAACCAAAGTCGAAAGCGCAAACGAATGCTACGAATACGAATGTACGTAAACCTGAAGAAAAATTATAATGAAAATGCATTGAGAGTGACCAGCGACTATGAAATACGCTAACGGCAGTAAATCAATTTAAAAAAAAAATTATATATATAAAAAATATATAAAAAATATTTAAAATATATATAATATAAAATTAAAAAAAAAATATATATATATAAAAAACTTATAAAATATTTACAAAATATTAAATAAATTTTAAATAAATATATGATATATGATAATAATATAAAAATGAATAATAAAGTGAACTTGGATATCAAAGAGACCTGACTCTAAAGGTTGAGTATATAAATTGTAAGTAGATCTAAAACTAAGTCGAGGGCAGCGTCGATCCAAAGCTTAGTTTGGCGTACTAACTTAGAGCTAAGGCAGAGACTACAGATGTCTAGGGTATATAGAATACAAGCTTGAACTAAGTAGGTCCAGCTCTATATCTAGAATGACTGACTTCTAGGACCTTCACTTGAGAGAGTCTTGATCTTAGGCTGATGCTTCATAATCTTAGACATTAAGCCAGCTCTAGAGCACATTTAAGGCTGAATCTTGATAATTTAGCTCCACGAGCAGAGTATGATCTAAAGAGAAGTCTAGTGTAAAGCAGAGTCTATAGTAGCTTACTCCAAGGTATATATAAATCTGCAATAGCTCACATAAAACTATATAAATGCATACAATGCATTAAACATTCTACATTAAAGAGCTATCAGTCCCTTCAGCTTTAAACTCTTTCTCTATTTGTTACAAGTTCCGCGACATAGCTATAATGCCATTGAAACAAGTGTATAATGAAAACGAAACTCAAACGAACGGAATAAAGTTTGTGAGAATTACGAAAGCTGTGTGCCGCAGAGCCGTGTGGCCAAACGAAATGGGAATCTTACTAAACTTGGCTGTTGCTTGAAGCTCGCTGAGCTGCTGCATTATAACACATTTAAAGAGGCAGACAGAGAGAGAGTGAGAGAGTGTGGGAGAGAGAGAGAGCAATGTAACCGAATATCAGTGCACAATTGCCAACGTAGTTTTGCTCTGCCACGCTTGGCTCTTATTTTTTTTTTTTTTTGCTCTTGCCACATTCTGTTGCACTTGAGCCGATGCTGTGGAAAGTTCACAAAAGCTGAAACAAACGACATGAGCTAATCGCGTTGTCGTAAACTTTTTGCGTTCGACATGCCATTCGACTGTGTGGGCGTGGCACGCATTGACAGCCAACACTGGCGCCACCTTTGATGTGAAGTCAAAAGTTCTCTCCATACATATAACATATATCTTATATATGTATGTATATGTGTGTATGTGTGTGTGTATATATATCATATTTTTCTTTTACGCCTGCTGTCAGAACTACTTGTGGCACACTTGAAAGCTGCAGCAAAAGCATGGCGCCCAGCACATGCAATTTGTGGCACATAGCAATAGACACGGACACCCGTCAGGTGCGCCGACAAAGGAATACACATGCAATCAGACACTTCAGTGTCAAAGTGAAGGTGTGCCGAGGGTCTCTCGCTCTCTCTCACTCACTTTCTCTCTCTCTCACTCAGTGTCTGTCTGCCTGTCCACCTTTGTTGGTGTGGCTGCCTGTTGAGGGTGACGCTGAAGTTGTCAGCTGAAGCGAAAGCCAAAGCCAAAGCCAATGCCAGGTAAACCTAACTTAACTTGACTTTATAAATATTTTTAAGGTATACACATATACATATATATATATTTATGTAAAGTAATATATGAAATTATCACTATTATTTATTGGAATATTCATATCTATATTTCTTATACACCTTGCTCACATCTGCTTCTAATTGCTATATTTAAATGCTGCAGTGCGAAATAAATGAAATCAGCTCAAATGTTCATTGGCTATTGGCAATTGCAAAATCAATTTAAGCTTAAGCATATCAAATATATAAACCAAATCAAATCAAATTAAATATACGTATAAATCAAAAGTAAATCAATTTGATATAAATGAGTTTGAAGAACGTTTCAATTGATTAACAAATTAGCAAGTAATTGAGAAAATACTTCACATCAACTCAAACGGGCGAAGCTGTTGATTTTTTTAATTAAAAAGCTAAATGAAAGATAGGCGTGAATAAAACTGAGCTATATATGAATTTATACTTGTATCGAATACATAAAGTGAAAGTAAAGACAGTTAACTGAAGTCGCAAACGTTAAATGAAATAAAAGCTGAATTTTATTTTGAGCAAGAAATTAGTTTAATAATAGTTTAGATAATTTTTGTATATAGAAAATGTAAAGAAAAAAGAATAAAAGCTGAATTTGATTTTTTTTTTTAGCAAAAAACTAATTTAATAATAGTTTAGTTAATTATTGTTTATAGAAAATGTAAAGAAAATAATTAAACAAATATATTTATAAATATAAATAGAACTAGAAAATATTATTTAAATATATTATATACATATGTATGTATAGAAAATATTATTTTAATTTGTAAACGTTAAATGACATCAAAGCTGAATTTTTACAAATTAGCAAGAAATTAATTTAATAATAGTTTAGATAATTGTTGTACATATATAGGAAATATAAAGAAAATAATTATATAAATATAATTAGAAATATAGATAGAACTAGAAAATATTATTTATATATATTAAATATATATAAAAACAAGTAAGAACGTTGCAGTCGGGCGTTACCGACTGCGGGATACTCATTCACATCCCATCAGCAATTTAGTAGCCAAGTTTAGCTCTAGTACTGCAGAAAATGCAGTTTTTCTCGATTTGCCACGCCCCTAGTGGGCGTAGACATCTCATTTTTGGCCAGATCGTAGAACGAGCTAACGGTAGTCTAACTGTAAAGTTTGGATGCTTACGCTCCAAAAATGTGAAAATTACAGGGTATTTTTCGATATGCCACGCCCCCAAAGAGGCGTAAAAATTATTTTTGGGGAATCGATAGAGGAGGTTACCAGTAACACAACTATCCAAATTTGAAGCTTCTAGCTCTTATACTTTAGGAGATATAAGCTTTTGCGGTTTGCCACGCCCCCTTTGGGCGGAGATATATCCACCATAGCTTGTTCGACTTGGGTGGTCAACCCGCGTATATATACCAAATTTCAGGTCTCTAGCATCAATAATGCCTAAAATATAGCAAAATCGGGAAAATCACTATATCTTCTGGTCCGATTTGCCACGCCCCTAGTGGGCGTAGACATATAAATTTTTGACCAGTCTTTATAAAATGATAACATTAGCTCACATGCAAAATTTCAACGTTCTAGCTTTAAAACTCTAGGAGATACAGTTTTATCCGATTTGCCACGCCCCCAATGGGCGGAGATATATCCGCCATAGCTTGTTGAACTTGGGTGGTCAACGCGGACCTACATACCAAATTTCAGCTTTCTAGCTCTTCAACTAACATGATTTCTGGAATATCGGAAAATGCATTTTCCGATTTGCCACGCCCCTAGTGGGCGGATCGGGAAAATTTTAACACTTTATAAATGGGAGCTATACACGAGTATGTGTTCCAAATTTCAAGTCTCTAGCTTCAATAGCGCCGAAAAAAGTTGCGTTCATACGGACAGACGGACAGACGGACAGACGGACAGACGGACAGACGGACGGACAAGACGGACATTGCACAAAACCAATATACTCAATTCACTTTCGTGAATGAGTATAAAT